>JFFI01002024.1:0-26913 GCA_001563125.1 Colletotrichum salicis
TAGGCTAGATCAAGTAGTCCCAAGACTTTATTATGAGGGCGACCAGAGGTGAGGTACCTGAGAAAGGTACGATCGATCCGGCGGGAGTGCAGATTGTGGGACACTCTGATCCGCACGTGCCTTAGCCCCACCCCCACGCGTCTCTGGCCAACGGGAATCGACAAGTGACATTCAATTCAACGTCCTATAGGCATTAAAATGTACTTGGACGAATAACTCCTTCGCCTGTAGGGAACCGACGGCGTAATGGCATGAAATATCCAATCAAACAATCCAGTTCCATCGTCGTTATTATTAAGTCCCACATGGTAAACCCACATAGTGGCTAGTGAGAGACGTGGAAAAGAATAGGGGGTGTTAGATGACGGGAGCAAGTGAGAAAGGAGGTTCCAGGCGGACGAAGAAAGCTCATGATATATACTTTGGAAGAACATGAAGCCTTCCATCTCGTATGGGTGACCGGAATCCCCTACAATGGTGAAGTGTACCCCTGTGCGGTGTACTCAGGTATGGAAGCGAGAAGGTCGCCGAAAGCTCATTGGATCTGTTAAAGAAGCCTTGTTACCTTTTTGTCATGATGATCAAGTTCACTGGGCTATCTTAGGAGCAGATGCTTAAGTTTGCATCTCCCACGGCGCGTTGAGCCACTTGGCGTGGACGGGTTGACTGTCAAGGTAAGGTGGGTCCAATCGAGCAACTATGTTGCGGGAAGGAGGCACCTCAACGGCTACCGTATCAGCGCCTTCCCTCTTCGCACGTCAAGGTCTACAGTATACGTACCGGTATCTCATTCGATGGAGAGAAGGCCTCATATACCCCCTCAGCTCCGTTTCTGTCACCAGCACAGCAGGCGACTCCTAGGCCGGGGTTCAGGTCAAACTGTGGCGTGGTGGTGGAATGGTTAATGGTCAACAATCAATTCGCCAACCAGCCTACTCGACGACTGGCTTAGCGCATACGAGAGTTCCCGAGTTCGAATCCTAGCATGAGCACCAGAGATGTAACCCCCAGTTCGGCACCCGGGGGGTGAACTCTTTTGCCATTCAAGTCTTTCTTTTGATGCCTATGTATTTTTTAATATGCGTTGCACTATGGTTCTCTAACCTGAAGTGTGTTTTGACGAGCTAAAGATATTCTTAATGCGTATGTGTATTGTATGTGTCATGCCTCTAAGAATCGTGGGGATTCATGAGGAAGAAGGGTCGAATCGTATCCAAGGTATCTCAGGCCATAATCTTCTGCTCCTTCCTCTCTTTCCTTTCCTTCCCCTATAACTCCTACCTTGCCGTTTGATTCCTTCGTCACGTGCGGCGGTTCAACCTAGGTAGGTACCCGGCGTTATTTGGTGAGACGGCAGTGTGATGCCCCACATCCCCTTAGTACCTTAGGGTGAGAATTGACCACATCCTTCACCTCGTCCAAGTCTTCTCGTTGCACTCACCTCGGACTGCTTTACATTCGCACACTTTCCACCAGTAAATACAGGAATTTCTCATTTTCATTACACTTTCATCGTCAATTACTCTGCAGATTAAATCGAGCCCGCAACGCATGCGCCTCGCAAGCACTGCCTGCGCAAAATGGTATCGAAGAACAGAATCGCGTCTGACATCCACGATGACCTCAGCCCTCAGCCGTGCAAGAAGAAGGCCCGAGTCCATAGCCCCGACAAGACCTGGCAGCGTGGTCTTCACAATTCCATTGATTCCAAGTCCCTGGCCAACGCCGATGAGCGCACTCTGCACCGTCAGATGAAGGAGTCCAAGCAGGGCCGCAAGAGAGACGGCTCCAAGCCCAGAGAGGACCGAGTATGATGGTCTTTCATTTGATTTTGTCATTAACACTGCAAATGTGACTTAAACTAACTGGGGGGAAACTTACTAGGACAAGCTGAAGCTCCCCAAGCTGGTGTTATTCAAGCCCGACAATGAGAATCTACCAAGCATTGCCGACGAGGCCGCCTACGACGCAGATGACGAGAGCGACATCAACTACATCACAGCTGACAGCTACTATCAGACCGACAGGCCTCAGTGCATGACTTGTGACCGCTGCCGCCAGGCAGAGACGGATCTCAATCAGCAGGCTCCATCCCGACAGACCCTTGGCTCAATCATGGATTGGGAACCTTTCCTCGACCCCCTACCGACCATTCAAGAAGAATCTTGGATCTCTGGGTATTCTGTGGCGGACGACCGGGTCTGGTCTAATCATAACGACATATTACACGGCTTTCGCTTTAACTAGTTGGGACCTCTCACCACCAATTGCAAGCCCTGCCAGAGTCATTGTGACCAGAAGTATTCAACAGCACAGGCTCCAGGATGATGACTTCACCTTGAAATTGAAAGACAAGGAAGGCTTCACAGGTGACAGGCCGTTGGAGTCGGACAATATTATACTATGGCTTTCGACCACTGTGGTGAGACATACATTTACCTGCCCAGATGGAGATGTTCACGAGGACTTGTGTAAGCGTCATTGGCATTGGGATTGTGGACAAAGGCAGCGTTGAATTCATTGTTTCCATAATGGGAAGGTGGAAACCTTGTTTCTCCTACAAAATGGGCCACTTTACTTTAGGCGTAGTATTTCTCGTCAATCGAACATAGGAGTCAAAAGAACCTTTGCCAGCGAGATCAGAATAGCGAGATGTCACCTGCAGCATCACGAAGATAGCGTTGAACCATGAAAGGTAGGGAGTCAACTGGATCTACCCTAAACAATACCTCCAAGCTCTCTCATATCCTCCGACCCGGCCACAACCCAACACCACTCGCTCGCCTTCCTCGCCTTGTCAGAACCGATCTGTAGCGCCGCTTGTGTGATGAACTTCTCCGTCAGCTGGTTGTCAGACATAGGCACCTCGACGCTCCCGAGGGCATGATTGATGTGCTTCTCGATTGGCTCCTCCCTACCGCGAAATCTGACCACCACATGGCACTCATCGGCCCTCATAGACTCATCCACAGCGGCGGAGAAGCGGTCTCTCAATCCGACAACAGGCGCGCTGGTGACAAGCGCGTCCTCATATTCCACCACAGTCGCCCTCCCGAATAGCAGCCCGACCGCGCCGCCATGGTAGACGCTGAACTTGGCCTCTAGCCCGTCCTTTGGTGTTTTCTTACCCGTGAGCTCAAGTACGAGAGGATGAACAGCGACGTCGACACTCGTAATCTCCTCCACGGAAATCCCTTGTCTCTTCAATTCCTGATGCAGCCATACTGTGCCCGTGATGACCGGATGGATAACAATCCCACAAGGATAAGGCTTGAACGAATTCTTCTCAATCTCCCACTTCTCCTGTCCTTGCCCAAGACTATGAACAAGCTCGTCTAAGTTTTCCTTCGTACTGACGACCTTGGCCCACCCCCGTCCAGCTTCCAGCGCCTTGGGTGAACTCGTGAACCCTTCGGCAGCTAGGACCGCGGCAAGCAGCCCGTTTTGAGCGGCGCGCCCAACGTGGAAGGATTTCGTGTCTGAGCCAAACATTTCACGGAGGCCCGTGACTTGCGTTGCGGCGATGCCGATGACGTGGACTGTTTTGTCCGCTGGGAGGGTGAGGAGTTTTGCGATGGCGGCGGCGGCGCCGATGGAGCCTGTTGTGCTTGTGATGTGCCTTTGAGAAGAGTGTTAGTCACCGCCGTGATGTCTGCGTAGGAAGAGTGGGAGGAGAGTACCATCCGATTTCATAGTGCTCTGGATACACCGCCAAGGCGACTTTGCACTCAACCTCGATGCCGGCGACTAACGCGGTGATGAACTCTTTTCCCGTGACTGGGCGCTGCAGCGTCTCCGCGAAACTCAGCAACGCTGATGCAACGCATCCAGTCGGGTGGACAATCGTCTCTAGATGGGTATCATCGTAGTCATGAACATGCGACGAAATGCCGTTGATGAGAGCAGCGTGCTGCGCATCGATCCGACGATCAGATCCTAGTAGCGAGGAAGCTTCTTTCCCGAAAAAGGGCGACAGGGCTTTGTATGCGGTAAATGTTGTCGGATGCGAGCTTCCGCCGATGGCGCAGCCGACCCAGTTGTAGAAGGAGCGTACGGCTGCTTCTACTACGCCTTGGGGTAGGTCATCGTATGTGAGTGAGGCTATCCACGTTGCGGTGCTGAGGGTTGCCATGATGACGTCATTCGGCTCGAGAGTATGTTGTCTTGCGGCTCGATGTGCTCTGGTTGACGCTTGATGCTTTCATGATTTTATAATCGTAAATGGAGGGTTATTCATCGGAGCGAGGTCGGCGGCGCAGAGGAGCTCCGGCAAACAAGACGCGGATGTGTGTGCCGCGTTATTGCCGGCTGCGACACCACGACGCCACGACACCACATCGTCGGAAGAATGAGGGCGGCGATGCAAGTAAAAGTTCCGACAAACAAAAGATAATCAAATCAGTCGGTCTTTTCACAGCCCACCGGTATCAACTGAGTCAAAACCCTATCTAATCGTCAGAGAAGATCAAATAATATCAATATCTAATCACCATTCAAAAACAGCCCTTAATTAGTTCTGTTGCCGAGTTGTGCCACATAGTATATCTTGGCGGTGTCGCGATAGGCGACCGAGGCGTGCAACCCTCGCTTACTTGCGGCTACCGTTCCAGTCGAGATAAAGCTACCGCCTTACAAACATTCTAAACAAGGTCCAGGGACCTGGTGATTGGATAATCTGTCTTTGTTAAAAGAAAAACGTGACATGCTTCTTCCTCGATCGCGGGAAGCCTGATGGTCACTCCAAGCTGGCATTGGGGAGTTCGTGTTTGTTGGGGCACTGTGTTTGCTCTTTCAGCCTTGAATTTCTTCACCGCCCACCACACCAAGACTGATGGCGCTTTACTATTGACCAAAGGGACGGGAAGCATGAATGAACATTAGGTAGGGCGGGAAAGGGGCTAATGGGTGAACTGTTCCAACGCTCTGCCTCTGGCATCTCCTGCGCTTGGCTGGGCGGTAAGATCGTGAAGTGGCTGAAAGAAGACTGTTCGTACATGACTAGGTGCCCTTAATCGAGCATAGCAATGGGTTCCGTAGCTTCAAGCGGTATACGTATTGCTTCAACAGATGTATAAGAACTCACTGCGAGTAGTGGCTACATGCAAGGTAGATATAGCATCACTGCAACAATCTCGGATCGATACCGTCTCCTAGAACAACACTGTGAAACGATCAGTCGAAGCGTCACTATTCCAGTTGCGAAGCAGCAGGTTGACTACAAACATGACAGATGGTCGCGGTGATTCGGAACGTGATGGAAATTCCGACCCCTACCGGGGTTCCGATCCGCTGTACTCTAAGCTTCCTCTATTATCGCGAGAGCAGCGACGTCAGTCTCAGGGAGAGTCCGATCGCTTGAGAGCAGAGGTTAGGAGAACTGTGAGTTGTTCTCGAATTTACTCCAACGCCCCAACACACCTACAATGTCGCAAACTACCAGTATTTAGGATAATTATCACCCTGTCGATGCTCTGTTTGTCCGAGTTTTTGACATTTGTTGATGTGAGTAATGGCGACTGACTGTCCCACAGACCGAGGAGAATGTAATGCAGGCGGAACTCAGGAGGCACGTTTCTGCTCAGGCCATAGAGGAGGGCAGTGAATATGAGGGTGAAATGGCAGCCACCGGAATGGTCAATGAACTACGCAGGCGGGAGCAGCAACAGCGGGAGCAGCAACAGCAGCAGCAGCAGCAGAGTCAAGAGCCTCAACAAGACCCAGAGTCTGAAGAAGTTTCGGTGACCTCCGACTCTGAGGATTACGAGTCTTATAGCAATGAAGAGAGGAGCAAGAGATCCGGGTCCGGGTCCGACGTTGAACAGGCGAGTGGCCAAGGGAGTAGCAATAAGCGAGCACCTGGGTCCGACGTCGATGATTCAGATGACCATACACGGCTGAGAGCTTCGTCACAGTGATTAAATGGCATAATTGAGCGTACGGTCTTCTGGCAGGCAATCTGGAAGACGGGAAGTGAATTCAACAAGACTTCGTATCTCAGATAGCAAGCGAAAGGCTTCGATAGTTCATATCAGAAGTCACCTGAGCACAATCGGCTCCTTGGTGACCGATAGTGATCCATGCGCTCTCTCGCTGTGAAAGTTTTGTATGTCTGGAGGGTGATGTAGAACCGTTCCGAGTAATTCAAGTTATAAGAGGTATCCGAGACCCGGTAACACGAATCTAAACAACATGTAATTATCCACCAGGTTGTTCTCCTTTGAGGACAAAGCCCATAGGCCCTTTCAAGAGTAGTCGTCTGGTCGTCGGCCATTGACAAACTTCCAAAGCCGGCTGACCTCGTACACCTTGGGCCCTTCACTAACACCATGGAGCTGGTGGTGGGCAGTACCGTCAACCCCATTCGTGAGGTTGCGCTGCTCATCAATCTTCCAGGGATCATTGCGAACGTTCGTGCGGGACGCCATGAAGGTGCCCGGGAGAGGAGAGCCATCCCCATTCGTCTGGACCTTGCTGAGATTGTTGTCCAGAGGGAAGATGTTGTCAAGATAGTGCTGGTTGAATTGATGACCGGAGCCGGTGCGCTCAATGAGTGCTCCCTCAAACTCATTCCAATCTGCGCTGAGATGGTTGGCCTGTTTAGGCTCCGTCTTGCCCACGGCCTTGATGACTTCCGTCTTCTTGTTGACGGAAATGAGGCCCGCAATTTCACCGAGACCAAGAAAGCGTCCATCTCTCTTGGCAGTCTGCTTCTTGAAGTGAAGGACACCCCATCGAGAAACAAAGTCTTTCGAGTTGGCGTAGTGCTCAATGTGGCGGATGGCACGGCCCTTGGGCCTGGGAATACCGTGTTCCCTCTTGGTGCGGGGGTTGTTGAAGTGGTTTGCGGCGTTGCCAAAGGTGTAGATTTCGAGCTTTTGGAGGACTTCGCGGGGGTGCTGGTTGATGAGCCAGTCGAGGATGATGCTTCCCTCGAGTCCGCCTTGTGAGTGGAGAATAAGGATGACTTTCTTCTTGTCTTGGTTGAGCAGAGCAGTAGAGATGTGTGAGAAGCAGACTCTGGTGTCGGTGGTACCGAAGTAGAGGCATCGCTCAAGGAGGCATTGGATCACATCAAAGATGATTCCGGCACTGCGAAGGAAGATCAGTGTGATCCCTGATACTGAGGAAATGCTTACTCACGTCTTGTTGTGAACACCCTTGACTCTTCGATGGAAAGTGACAGAAATGCGGTCAATGTTGCTCTGGAGCCAGTTCTTGCTATAGATGTATGTTGAGTTCATGCGACGAGTGTGTTGTGACGAGTTCTTACCCGACAGCCACACCGTTGAGGAAAATCCATTCTTCCTCAGGGTGGTTTCGTTCCCATTCTCTCGCCGAGGGAGTATCAGCTGACCAAATGAACCCTTCAGGCATCCACCCATTGAGCCCGATGCATGCTAAATAGTTGATACCAACAAAAAGGCCAACATAGACAACGAAGATATTGAAAGAGAAGAAAGAGAGGAAAGGCAGGGAGATCAAGAATGCGGATTGAGTGACGATGAGGATGGAATGGAAAGTGATGTCACGAATGTTGTTCCATGAGGGGTAAAGCTCGTCCATGGGACCGGAGTGGAAGTAGCGCTGAGCCCATGCTTCGAATCGACGATGGAGCTGGCTCACGAGAAATCGAGGCTGCTCTTTGAACCGGTTGTCGACTCCGAGGTTGAAAGAGCGAGCCGGGGGCTGCGACCAGAGTGGAAAGACAATGCATGGTAGGAAAGCGATGTTCTTGAGGAAGAGGAGCAAGTCGCTTGCAAGGAGTGTCCATGGCGCGCCGGTGTAGTAGTACGGCTGCTTGAGGAAGGGGTCGGTCCCGTTCCATGTTACGTCTGCTCCGCGGCTTTCTTTACGGAGACGGATATCCAAGCCAGTCCGGACTTCGAGCTTCTTCTCGTTGACATCCTTCGGAAGGGAGTAAGTTACTTCGACTGCCGCCATCTTTGGAGGTACATGCAGCAAATAGTCTGAGCGAAATGAGTGGTCGATAGGAAGGATACCAGATAATCGCCCAGATGGCAGGATGTGATACTGGTTATAATTCTCTAAGAAGATGATGTACCCCTGATGAAGCTTCACCTTTTGCGATTGTTGAGCCCTTTTTGGTGCCCTGAAATGCCAGGTGTGATAGCCGCTGGGGAGGAATTTCAGGCAGACCTTGATGTCTTACTATCACATGCTAGCAATACCAAGTGCTTTCACGTGTCGTATCCGTAACCTTGATGCTTTTGATATTGATCGAACGATTGAGGCTGAAGAGGAGTGAGATTCGTGCTTACATGAGGGCAGGGCTGGAAGAGAGTTTCCACCACATTTCTGCCAGCGATGATTCCCAACAACTGGAGCAGTGTCCGACCGAGGATAGCACAGATGGCTTCCTGACCCTGAATTTGCTGCAAATTTGAGCGCCCCAGGGCTGAGAGCTGGTATGTTGAACATCCCTTGGATTGACCCCTCGAGACAAATGCAAAGCTAGTACCAACCAGCTGAAAGCTAGCAGACGATCCCAAATGCCCTGTCTGAGACATTTTCTGGAGCTGTGAAGCTCGGAGCTATCTCCACCTGCATGCTGCCCCTCCCGTTTACGCACGCTTTACGCACGCTTTTTGAAGAATGGCTACCCGGTTCCGCTTTCGACCCGGTTGCGGGCCGCTAGACTTCCCGTGTGCCTGCATGCGTTCTCACGCCTTGGACTGTCTAGATGATAAGCATCCGACGGCCAATCGGGTCAACCCACAAGTATGATTCTCCGAGCGAACTCAAGAGCATGCAATGTTTTGCAGGTCTATCGTACCCTCCTTTTCACTCAGATAGAGGAGAAGCAAGTGTGCCGTCTAAGTTGCCCGTTGAACCACCTCGGCATCCAGTAAGACTCTTGGCGAGAAACCCACCAATGATCAGACCTACTGGGCCAAAGTCGCATCACATTTGGGATAAGCTTGAACCGAGATGCAGAGTCCTCGTTGAAATTCGATCTTCTGCGGCATTCCCTATCGCGACTGCGCCCTTCCAGTGGAGATTGCCCTGCATCTAGTAGTATTTAACTAGCGCGCGTAAATAGTCTCCGCACCCATTGGGAATTATAAACCGACAGAAGCTCACTCAGGACATCAGCGGGGAAATCGTTATCACAAAAGTCGAATTCAATGTAGTCTACTAGATTCAGTGAACATGCAACGACCTCCCTCCGCCATGTCATACACGGCTATCAAACTCCAGCTTTGAGGCTTCGAATGACAGTCAGGTCAACTCTTAGCTATAGTATTAACAAGTACTTTACATGTCGAACAAACGTTGTTACTTGGCTGACTTGCCATTTACGACGCACATACCAACTCTGATGAGTGTCTCGAAAGAACATATTCAAGCAAGCCACACCGAAAGTCTTCATGTAATTATTTACATCCTTGACGACGATTCTCACTCCAACCACTTGCGGACATAAGGCCAGTTTCCCCATCAACGACCAGCACGAAGTGTCTCTCGGATGATTGCGAACATTCTCCCGTCACAGCCGAGTGAGACCATCCGCATCCGGTCATATCATGAGAAGATAGAGGCATTCAACGTTTTGACTGTTAGGAAAGCATGTGAAAACTTGCAAAGGCCCTGTTCACCGTTGAGAGGAGGGACTGTACACAGGCTCTCGTCGATGGGAATGTGTTGACTGTCCTTGCCGGTCTGGGGAAGCCGCTGCGGCCCGAAGCTACCTGCCGGCGCTTGTCCATATAAGAAGAAGCCATCATCCACCAAGCAGTCAGTGTGATCAAGTGCAGGTTATCCGACTATTCCTTCTCTCATTAAGAAGAGCGGTAATTGGGAATTTTTAGCGCTCTTGAACGACAAGAAGCTGCTGTCACGAACATAATCGCGATGGAGGGCACCGCGGAGCCCAACGGTTACGACCACCAACAGACCAACGGTCACAATGGTGATTCCAACGGTCGCACCGAGCCTGACTACACAGAGTCTTTAGACACCCCCTACCAAGCCACAGAGCCCCGTGAGGGATACCGTCAGGCCAACGACACGTTTGACCCTGTTACTGGCGCTTACCCCCGCATCTCCCGCCCCGTTGAGCTGATCCGTCCGTCCTATGACGTTGTTGTCATCGGCTCCGGGTATGGTGGCGCGGTCGCCGCCAGCCGCATGGCACGTGGCAACAAGAAGGTTTGCTTGCTTGAGCGTGGCAAGGAGAAGTGGCCTGGCGAGTTCCCCTCTGAGATCATCCCGGCGGTGAAAGAACTTCATACTACCAACGCAGCTACGGACGGTCTTCTCGGTGCTATTGGAAAGTTGGGCACCGGTGGCGATCCGACCGGGCTTTACCATCTCATCGTCGGCGATGGCCAAAACGCCTTTGTTGGCAATGGCTTGGGGGGAACGAGTTTGCTCAACGCCAACGTCTTCCTCGAAGCAGATGAAGGGGTTCTCAACCTGCCCATTTGGCCTAAGGAGCTCGGCCCAGGGGAATTGAAGCGATGTAAGTTCCAGTCATTCTAACACAATTAACTTCACCAAAGACCCTAACGCTTGCAACTCAGATTACAAGCGCGCCGCCGAGGTCCTGGAGCCTAAGAAGTATCCAAAGGACTTCCCCAAGCTGCACAAGCTGGAGACGCTCGAGAAGCAGGCCAAGCTCATGGGCTGGAGCGAGAAGTTCGACCGCGTACCCCAGACTACCCGCTTCGAGGATGGCGAGAACAGCACTGGTGTCTACATGCGCGCTTCTACACTGAGTGGGCAAGACACTACCGGCCTCAACGACGGCAGCAAGTCCACAACGCTGGTGAACTATCTCAGTGACGCCTGGAACTGGGGTACCGAGATGTTCTGCCAGTGCGAGGTCCGGTACGTCACCAAGGCCAAGGACCGTGAGGGCTATATCGTGCACTTTGCGTGGCACGGTGGAAAGCGCGCCAACTTCAAGGACCTCTTTTACGAGGATCTGATGTGGGTTCACGCCAAGGATCTGGTTTTCTTCGGCGCTGGCAGCATCGGAACGACCGAGATCTTGCTCCGCAGTAAGCAATTTGGCTTGGACATGAGCCCCGACGTGGGACACGGAATGAGTGGCAACGGTGACATTCTCGCCTTCGGGTAAGTCAGTTGTCTTCATCAAGCTTGCGGTCTACTGACTCCAATATCAAGTTACAACACAAGCGAGTATGTCAACGGCATGGGATGCGAAGACCCCCCACCAAACCGTCCTGTTGGGCCTTGCATTACGGGTATCATCGACTGCCGCACAGGTGTGGATAACCCTCTGGATGGCTTTGTCGTCGAGGAGGGTGCTATCCCCGCCGCTCTTGCGCCCTTCTACCAGGCAATGCTCACTTATTTGCCCGGCAGAGTGTTCCCAGAGAACATTTCCGTCAAGGGCGCTGTCGGTCATATAACTGCTGCTGTTGGAAGCCGCTTCTTCGGGCCTTACTTCCCCGATGGCAGCACTGAGAAGACGCAGTGCTACCTCATCATGTCTCACGACAGTAAGTCTTTTGAATTGCGCTTCGTAGTGACCGTTCTAACTAAGTCGTTCTAGGCAGTCAAGCTACCATGCAGCTTGACAAGGACAGACCTCTCATCAACTTCTCGGGTGTCGGCAAATCGCACAGAGCCAAAAAGCTGGCGGGATACTTAGCCAAGCTGACCAACCTCATCGGCGGAATCTACGTCGACAGTCCATTCTATGCCGCATTTGGCGAGAAGGAGATCACCGTCCATGCCATGTGAGATGGAACTATTTGGTGCGAAGTTGGATTGCCTGCTAATGTTTGACTAGTGGTGGAGCTCGTATCAGCAACGACGGAACTGGCGCCAGTGGCGGTGTGAACCATAAGGGCCAATTATTCAAGGGTGTTAAAGGCGATGTGCACGAGGGCTTGGTTGTTTGCGATGGTACTATTGTTCCTGCGGCTCTTGGCGTCAATCCGTTCGCGACAATCACGGCCCTTGCGGAGAGATCTGTGGAGCACATCGCCAACGACTTCCATATCGACGTCGATCTCAAGACCAAGAACGGTAAGCACTCTTTAATAAAAAAAGCTTTCAAGTTTTAACTAATTGTATCTAGGCTCTCTGAACTTGTTTGGCAAGCCTGCACATGACCCCTTCAAGGGCGAGCACCCGCCTGTGGCCAGAGTCCAAGAGATCATCAAGACTGCTAGAGATGATATGACTCCTGGCATCGCCTTCACCGAGACTATGGACGGATGGATCCACTTTGGAAAAGATTCCGAGATATTGGACTTCCAAAGGGCTACCTTGACTGCCAAGAGCCGCGGCGAATATGCTCGTTTCTTCCTCAGCGCCAGGTCATGGAACACTCACAACCGTGAGTACTGATTAAACTCCCCCTACGACTTCCCTTTGCTGACATGCCTGGTAGTTGTCCATGACAAGGAACACGAGGCCAACCTTACCGGTACCTTCACCTGCCCAGCTTTGGGTGGCACTTCCATGGTCCAGGGCGGCAAGTTCAACCTGTTCAACGAGGACCCGAGATCGCCTGATACGACCAACCTGACTTACAACTTCCTCATCTCACAAAAGGATGGTAAGAAATTGCACTTCAACGGCTACAAGGTTGTCAACTCAGACGTCGTCTTCAACCCTCTCAACCTCTGGAAGGCCACGACCACTCTCTACTGCACCATTACTGAGGTTGACGAGCATGAGCAACCTGTCCACAACAAGGTTCGTGGCAAGGGTGTCATCCACATCCGCCCGACTGCCTTCCTTCAAGAGTGCACCACCATGGAGGCAACCGGGTCCAGCCTCTACGCCAAGGTCTCTTCAACCGCCAACTTCCTCGGATACTTCACCGCCAAAGCGGCTGGTGCCTTCCTCACGCCCTTTATCCCTCAGATCTGGCCCAGCCTTCCCTTCAACAGCTATCAGAACCCCACACCCTGGTCTGATGAGATCACAGTCGAGGCCAACGATCGCGTCAAAACCAAGCTTTACATGTGGGAGCCGCAGACTATTGACGGCGATGCTAGCAATGCCCCGATTTTGTTGTTCATCCCCGGCGCCGCCGTCGACCAGCAGATCTTTGCTTTGCCTACCATTGAAAAGAACGCGGTCAACTACTTCCGAGCCAAGGGATACCGCGTGTACTCCATGGTTCACCGCGTCGGCAAAACCATTGTCGCTCAACAGAATTGGACCACGTATGACGCCCGCCGTGATATCCAGGCGGCTCTCAAAAAGATTCGCAAGAGGCACGCCATCATTGACAGGCTGGATGGTAGCGGTCCCTCGACGACGACGTACGTCGTAGCACACTGTGCTGGATCTATTGCCCTTGCGTCAGGTCTGCTTGACGGAAGCATTCCGCGGCAATGGCTTAGCGGTGTCACCGCTTCCCAGGTCTTCATGAACCCCAAGTTCCCCAAGGTCAATCACGTCAAGGCTAGCCTCCCCATCTCCATGGCCAACATCTACAACCTCCTTCAGGGCAAGTGGTTTGACTGCACTAGCACACCTCGTGATGGATACATCCAGCAAGGTATCAACCAGTTGCTTCGCTTCTACCCCGTTGGTCACCGCAACGAGATTTGCAATTCCGTTGTCTGCCATCGCAGCTCCCTTGCTTTTGGCCGGTCAGTACCCACCGCCACTCCTCACACTCTGTAACTAATCTTTTCTAGGCTCTGGTCTCACAAGGGACTCAACGAGGCCACTCACTCTCAATTAGAAAACTTTATCGGTGGAGTCTCAATGGCGAACTTGAACCACCTGATGTACCAAGGCACTCACGGTTTTGCGACCGACTCGCAGAACGAGAACCTCGTCACACCGCAGAACATCGCCCGCCTCAAGGGTCTGCCCATCTTCTTCTTCTCTGGGTCTGAGAACGAAGTCTACGCGCCTGAGAACACCGACACGTCCTTCACTACCCTCACGGAGGCCAACGGCGGCGTCTGCTACGAGAGACAGGTGTTCCAGCACCGTGGCCACTTGGACGCCTGGATGAGCCCGACCGCCCACAAGGACATCTTCCCTCGTGTAGAGCAGCACATCCAGAACGTCATGCACGAGAAGTATTCACGACTTGAAAAGTATACATCGGGAAACCTTCTTGGTTTGAAGAAGTGATGACCGATTGCTAGTTTTCGCGGCCATCAAGCTGATTTGAGAGGCGCATTTGGGGTTTAATTTCTTGAAGGCGCTCGCAAGTTTGCCAAATGTGTTAAAAATTGGCTCCCAAATCTGGGTAATTTTTCTTTGTCAACCAAAGTAACCACTTGTACCTTACCTACTAGTAAGGTAGGTACATACCAATAAATGATACCACAGTAATACCACTTGGCCTTGTGCATCGCGAAAGCAACCCTGTCTCGGTCCTTTGTGATTGCCCCCATTGCTTCTCCGTCAAGACTCCGCGAAGAGGACGAGCGCGAAGTCCTGGATTCGCGACTAATAGACTATCACCTGTCAATCTAACGCTCCTCGGACTAACGAACAACAAGGCAGAATATCGGAACCGGAATTGAAGAAGCGACTAATAAGCCTTTTAGCTGCTGAAGCAAGTCATCTTCATCCTGCAGCAGATTGCGAAAGTCAAACAAACATCAGATAAGATTGGTCATCCCCCACAGCCGTTTGCTCGTCTGTAGTCCCGACGAACGTTCCATGTGAGAATGAGCGTTACGTTTTACCCTTTTTGGTATCACCCTGGCACCGGAGCCTCTCAGCTCTCGTCGTATTATCAAACATGAACTGCCGTTTCTTGTTTGTGGGGAAATGCAGCCAAGTAGTCAATGGTGCTGGCATTCCTTGGCACCTGCGTGTCGGCACCCAAATTATGGGTTAACTTAAGGCAATAGAAGCTAGAAAAATTGGCATAGCAGTACCAGATCAGTTAGAATTCCATCGGAATCCGGCACGAGCCGGCAGAAAAACTGGCCTAGATCCCCGGCCGGAAGTGATCCGGGAAGCATTCGCCTGGAGATAGCGGAGCAGCGGAGTGGGGCCGTGCGTGGTCGGAGGCGGGGAGAAATCAGGCCGATGGATGGAGACCCGTAAACCCCGAGAGCCCGATGGCCGTGTGGACGAAAGCGGTTTCATACGTGGGATGAATGACGCATTGGATGTAGCTGAGGGCTGTGGTTGTGTGGCTTTCTGGTAGCTTTGTCCATAGCTCAAGCTCGCACGCACACACGCAGCTTAGCTCGTTCTGGCTTTGCATAACTCTGCATAGCTTGCGAGCTCCCACGCCCAAATCACCTCATTCATCATGCAACAAGTCGATGATGAGGTGAAGTTCTAGAAGAGAACTGACACTGCTCAAGACCGCGGCAAGAGCTTGAGCTGCTATTTGTTCTCGCATGGAACGGGTTCCCACCTCGCCCTCGCCCATCGTCTGGTCGTTCCTCCGGCTCGCCCGGGGATTCGAGTTCGATTGGGTGGGATGGGCGGGGGAGAGTTTCACTTCGCTGCTGCTGTCCGATCCCGTTGACGTCAGCTTACCATTGGACCTCTAGCTGTTGGCGTCGTCCCTAGTGTCTCTGCCTACAGCCAGTCCGCGTATGCGGAGTGCGTGGTGTTTGCCTTCCAGGTGCCGGATTGTCGAACAAAATGGTCCTTATCTGCATTTCCCCAATAATGGTTGCTTCTCAAGATTCCCTTTTCTCTTATCAACCTTTTTCCAGAACCAAGGTAGCATTCTTATCTGGAAGATCAACTCAAAATGAAAGCTGTTGCAGCCCTGTCATGCGTGGCCGTCGCCAACGCATTCATCCTTCCAGACCCCAAGATTCTCGAGCAAGCGGCCATTAAGAACGATGACCACACCAACCGAGGTTCCTGGTGGGACCGTGTGCCTTCCAAGGATTCTATCGTGAACACCGTCGAGGATGGCATTGATTCCTTATCCGCGCATATTGAGGGTGCATTGCACTCCTTCGAAGAGACTGTCGAGAACAAATTCGATCACATTTTCGAGGAGGAGATTTTCAATGAGCCCAAGGTTTCCGACAAGACCATCTACGAGCTCATTTCAAAGAGCGAGCATACCACAGAGTTTGCCAAGCTCGTCAACGAATACGAGGACATTGTCAACATCTTGAAGAGCACTGAGGCGAACCACACTCTTTTCGTGCCAACAAACCGCGCCTTTGAGCACCTGCCTAAGCACAAGAAACCGAGCAAGGAGATCATCGAGGCCATTCTCAAGTACCATGTGGGTATTGGCGACTACGATGCGAAGAGGGTCCTCCGCACACACACTCTCCCCACATTGCTCAACGAGAAGTTTCTCGGCGACAAGCCCCAGCGTCTTCGCACCAGTGTCGGTCTCGGCGGCGTGCGCATCAACTTCTACGCCAAGGTTGTTGCCGTCAACATTGTAAGCAAAAGCTGTCCCTTTGCTCCACCGATTCAAAACTGACGCATCATCACAGCGTGCCAAGAATGGAATCATTCACGCCGTCAACAGCCTGATCATCCCGCCACCCATGGTCGGCCGCGAACTCACTCTTCTCCCCAGCCAATTCTCCACGCTCCTGCTCGCATACGAGAAGACCGACTTCGTCAAGTACATTCACGGGGTCAAGTCCACTGGAACCACCGTCTTCGCTCCATCCAATAACGCCTTCGCTCGCCTTGGACCCAGGGCCAACGCCTTCCTGTTCAATACTGATCTCGGTCTCAAGTACCTCAGAGCCCTGCTCAAGTACCAGATCGTTGGAAACGCGACCCTGTACAGCGATGCGTTGTACCGCCCTGATGAGAAGAAGGATGCCAGCACCATGGAGCACTACCACGTTGATCTTCCCACCTTGTTGGGCAAGAACATCGCCGTCGATGTTGCTACCTGGGGTGGCTGGACAAAGGTGAAGCTCAACGGCTATATTCCCATTGTCGTCGCCGATGGAATCGCCAAGAATGGTGTCATTCACGTCCCTGGTCGCGTCCCAATCCCTCCCCACAAGCATAAGGTCGACTACGTCGATGGCGAGATTGAGGTCGAGGATTTGAAGGAGAGACTTTCTGAGTACGTCGACGAGAAGGAGAACGATGCGAACTGGCTTGGCGAGGAGTTGTAGGCTATGGAATATGAATCAGGTCCATATAGCTGCCGTTCTCCACGGGTAGTTTGAACCATAAAAGATAACGTAGGATACTTGGAATACATGTGCTTAAGTCTATCATACCGTGTATGCCTCGTTAAAGTCAGGCCATTCTCCTCTTTCGTACATACAGTATGAGACATGAAGGTCTCGCGACCTGATATACTCCCCCGTCGCAACCAATGCACGCACTGGGCGATAACCTTGCCCATAGGTAGTTGTCCGTCCGGCAGAGCTTCTGCCTTGGATACACGTATGATCAAGCTTCGTTGAATATCTGATACCAGTCATGCAAGAGAAGTATTTCGCTGGACCACCAAATTCACCTGCTTGAATACCAGCAAGACTACATGAAAGCTAGGCCAGGTCTCTTAACTCATTTCAGGACAACCCCGACTTCAGTGGCATTCAGCCTTACCGGCCTGCAGGCGGCGCAAGACAGCCTAGTATCTCCAGCCACCCTCTCTGCTTTGGCGTGTCTGAGGTGCCTTCGCTGCCGGACCCCGAGTCAATGCCGCGCCCAACGTGGTCTGAACTCATCTGTCGATAGATTGCTTCCAACGGCTGCCGGCTCTGATAATAACATGACGGTCGTTACTTGATGACTGCTTGACGCGTCAAGTGCTTTACCGAATTTTGCCACAATTAACTCCAAGGCATTCTCGGCATTCAAAGATAAAAGAAAGACATCGCAGCGAAACAGAAGGCATGTTTTAGGTTCCTAGTGCTCCCTGACTTGAGAACGAATCAGCCTTCTCAACCAGAAATGCCGTAGACCAGCCCGCATCTACCTACCTACCAGTCCGGAATTTGACTAGCACCGGACTTCAGCTCAGAGTAGCCGGCGCCTTCTTGAAGAACCACACATGGTCATTGGTCCGAGCCTTAAGCCATGAAATGCGGTTGATGCAGACTGCAAACGGTCAAGCGGCCTCCCTGGCAAGTGGGTGACAAAATGGGATGCCGCTCAATACCCTCCCTATCACTCTTTCACTATTCCTGTTACCACTATTATTCCTATTATTATTATCATCATTATTATTACTATATCTATATTATACTTCTTGAGATGTATTCTACGTAGAGTATTCTAAGTATAGAAAGTGATCATGATAATAATAATAATAGATAAGTTAATGAGAGGAAGGATAGAAATAGAGCTAGGTACTTCGTGTTTGGAGGCAATCCATTGTGTCGCACACTTGCCTGGCTCTTGATGAGGCTGGTGCAGTAGTGTAAAGGAAAGACAACGAACCACTCGCTGAGCTGAGAAACTGCGGTTTCCAGTGTCTCAAAGCCACCACAACAAAATAGTGGCTTTTCTTTGGCGTATGCGAACTTTCTTCAGGTTGCCCAAGGGCAAATTAGTGGCTGGTTTAAATGGGTCTCCCTCCTCAGGCCCCCCTCCGAATAATTTGACAGTTGCATGAGGATAACACTTGACGTTTGCTTTCGCTCTGAATATCAAATCCGCTCGAAACGACATAACATGAATCATTGACTCCGCGGCGTTCGACAATCACGTATGCCGTGATATCGGCTAGCAGCAAAGATGCATCAGCCCCCACCAGCGAGACAGTCAACCTTCGAGTCACAAGCGCAGTATAACCTGCAGCCTACCGAGGACGTAGGCGAGGACCACAATGAGCTGGACGAGGAGAAACATCCGCCTCCAATACCGACTCGACCAGATTATCGACCCAAACCATTGCAATGGCCTTTCATCGTATGCATGATTCTTATTCTCTCCATCTTCGTGGCGTTGGTGATCTATGCTCGCAACACGATGCCGAATTCAGACAACACAGCAGTAATAGAGCCTCGCCATTACTTGGGTTCACGACAAGATCCCTCTACCATTGAAAAGTCCTCTGCTACAAGTAGTCCAGCGCGGGACCTGGCTCCGTCATCTGATGGGTTAATGTCGACGATCATCCAAACTAGCAGTGCCGATCTCCCGGCGACTTTTGAACCTCAACGAACTCACGCTTCGGAGTCGATTTCGATGGCTCCTGTTACTATACCATTGTCAAGTGGAGCTCCCGGCACGATTTCTAGAGCATCAACGGAACGAGAGCAATCTTCTAATGTCCAAGAAGAGAAGGCACAAGTCACAACCACCCCTTCGGCATCCGCAAGTGAGACCCAGAGTCAATCGGTGTCAAAACCACATTCATCGGCGCTGTCTGAAGATCTTCTTACTCCTACCGCTATAGATCATGCGATTTCAGTTGCTTCACTATCGACGTCTTTATCGGGAACTGGGTCAAGTGGCGTTCAGAGTAAAGGACTCGACTCTTCTCACTCTCCGCCGTCAACAACCACGAGACTGGAAAGTTCAGGCAGAACAAAAGACACTTTGGAATCAACAGCTAGCGGCAAGGAAGCCAGTTCTATCTCCTCTTCTGACATCTCCAACCAACGCAAAGGCCCTAACACCAGTCTCACATCATTTTCCAGTTCATCATCGCCTGAGCCGATCGTTAGTGACAAGGTGCTTTCTATAATCAAGTCTGAGTTCACTTCCACATTCACGGGACCTGGGTCCACATTTCAGTACACGACATCCATCGTGACCAGTGCCTTTTCGACCTTCTCAACAGCCCTTGAGATAACCATTCCCGGAAGTACTGGCGATACCACGTATACTCGAGTGATTACGACTGGAACACAACGAACGACGACGAGGACTTTGGCGAGTAGCAACGTTGTCGTCACCGCAACGATACCTGAGAAAACCACTCAGACAGACGTTATCAGCGATGAAGAAACAACCTACTACCAGACGACCACCAAGACTGTTGGCCGCGTGACCACTTCAACCTCGGCTGCACCCGCCTCAACTGTTGTCGAAGTCACCAGTGAGGTTGGTGAGGCCACCATAACTTCAACAGCCCAGTTTACATCGCCGGAAACGGTCAGCACCGATACCTCTATCGTTGTTTCCGCCGTACCGACGACTATTGCAAGTGTCGCTACCTCGACCGCAGCGGGTGTGGTGTACGTATCCGTAGGAACAACCGAGATCACCAGAGTCGTTACCATTCCCGGAGGGTCGAGAGGTCAGCAGAGTGAACAGCCTTCCCCAGTTACACAAATCATCACCACTGTGTTCGACGGGAAGGTGGTGACAGTTGTGGAAACAGGGAAACCTCAGATTTTCGTGACCAATGCCGGGGGCCTTTTCACTGTCATCTATACACCACCTGCAGAGACGACCGTGACGAGAATAGGGGGCGAAGAGACACAGATGGTAGTCACCGTCACTCCATCTCTAGACATTAACCTGGTTGCTTTCCAGACCACTACTTCTGGGAAGCCGACGGTGATACTGGTTCAATCAAGCGCCGCAGGTTTCAAGCCAGTGTCCTTGACACTTGTTTCCCAGGTCGGCGGCAGTACTGGCGTTTTCACAACCACCGACGCTCCAGAGACGATCAGGACCACCGTTGACGGTAAAGAGACTACGATAATCAGAACGCCGGTGCCTCGAGAGTTCTCCTCGGTAATCGGAGGAACGCCAACCACAGTGGAGTTGGTCACAACGCCGACTGGAAGCAGCCCTCTATTGTTCACGGTCATCACGACTATTGGAGGCTCCCTGAGCACAATTATATCAAACCCAGGCCCTACCACATTCGTCACTTGGATATCGGGTAAGCTCAGTACGATCACATCTACTCCAAAGCCTAGCACACGGGTATCCACGATTGGCCCATCCACGGCGATATTCACTTCTGTTTCCCAGCCATCATCAACGAGCAAACCTGACACCGTCATAACCGAAATAGAAAAGTTTGCCTTCACCGATGGCGATTATTTCGTCGGCAAGTTTCTTCCGGTGATTCTGGCCGTTATGGTTGCGATTCCTCTACGAATTATCGATCTCAATGCGAAGCTGTACCAACCCTTCCATGCATTATCCCAAGAAGGAGGCGCACTCGGCAGGAATAGCATGACGATCCAATTCGAAGGCTGGAATGGCTTCTTGGCTCCGTTCAAGGTGCTCAAGCAAGGCCACCCGGTCCCTTTCATCACGACACTGATGGTATGGTCATCGTCTCTCCTGGCGCCCTTGGCAACTGAGGCGATCGGAATGAAGTTGCACGGGAAATGTAAAATCACCGCCATCGATGGCTGCGGCATTCAACTAGGGGTCTCGCCGAAATCAGCCTACATCTTGATCGCATTGCTCGTTTTCATCGTCGCTCTTCTGCTCGTCCTGCTTTATCTCCTCCGAAGCTGGAAGACCGGACTTCACGCGAATCCTTGGAGCATCGGAGGCATTTCATCACTCTCTCTGAATGCAGAAATTCGGCCACATCACCTCAACTTCAAAACCACCGAAAGAGTCATGGCAGACAAGAACTACATGCTGGGGTTCTTTCAAAATAGGCACGGTCGAGACGAGTACGGCTTCATCTACTATGACGAATCAGCCGACAACCTACAATCGGCAGGGTCAGGAGCACTATCAACCGATGATGAGGCGGACGTGATCAAAAGTCCGCACGACACTGCGACCAATACCCAGAAAACAAACCCCTTCATCGCGCTTACGTACTGGTGGCGCCTCATATTTATGTTTTTCCTTCTTGCCTTGTTCATCATCATACTTTACTACCATGTTACGCTGGGTTTCCGTACTTCTTTTAAAGACTTCATGGACAGTCAGACATTTGGACTCCGTTTCTTTCTTGCTGCGTTGGGTGTTATCATCATCTTTTGCTGGGAGTCGATTTTCATCAGTAAGCAGCCCCGACTCCGCCACCAGCGTGAATGGGGACCGATGCTAACGCGAATCCTAGGTATCGCCATTGTCAGTCCATATTATCACATGGGCCGACGTTCTCAACGACCAGAATCATCCATCCTTATAACACGCCCCACAAACGGCTTCTACGGCATTTACGCCGCGATCCTTGACGGCGACATCGTGCTGATGCTGGCTGCTTTCATGTCCATAATTGCCGAGTTCCTTCCGATGCTGTTGGCCAATGTGCCATACAACCTGACTCAAACACTCAGCTCGCACAACATTTGCTCTATCATCAGTATCACAATCTTAGTGCTGATGATGGTGGCTGTGGGGGCAAGTTTATTCATCAAGTGGCCTGAGATGCCAGTCGACCCGCGGAGTATTGCCGGGGCGATGTATTACGTCAGCGAAAGTCGTATGCCGGATGACTTTGAAGGTCTTTCACAACTGTCTTCGTTTGACAGGAAGAAGAAAGTTGGGGAACTGGGACGGAGGTACCTTTACGGCGCTCTGACTGGGAAATATGGGAGGCGTATGGGCGTTGAGTCAGTAGAGAGTGTGGAAGACACTGTGTATAATGGAGCAAATTGGCTTCCACCGCATGATGACGAGAGCAACCGAGAACAGGATGCTTTGGTTCATCGTGATGAAGGTACGATTAGTCCGGATGATGATCCGATACCAAGGCAGACAACAAATCACGAAGATGGGGGCTGGGTGTGATCATTCAGACGGGAAAAAGAGGTGTTGGAACTCTGACTTGAGTTCACCACATGCATGATTAATCAAACATTTTGTCTGCGAAGGGCAAGACTTCGATATAACGCAAATTTCATCGCTGTCATTGATCTCATATATTTGTTCTAGCAGTGAATAGTCGGACTGCCACCTGCTAGGCCGCCAAGCAGAAATGTTCCCAGCCAAACACCACTAAGTACGGAGAGGAAGTAGCCAACATTCATCGTCATAACCGCAAGCATCCTGCAAAGCCCGTCAGCAAGGTTTTCTGCAGTCAAGATAGAGGGAATGACTTACAAGAGATATCCAATGCCTCCCACAATGACTTCGTATGTTGCCCTCGCCGCGGCGGCACCAGCCCGCCACCCTTTCCATCGTCCAACAATGTCTTTGCGGATCACCGAGCCAGCCTGACCTGGCTCAACACTCTCCGCATGGTGATATGTCAACGCCTGCTTGTCTGATTCGTATGCGGGGTAATTTCTCCAGAAGTGGTCTTCGAGTACTGGCTTCAGAGCGAGTAGGAGGCGTAAGATCGATCCTAAGACGATGAGGAAGATGCAGGTGCCGGCATATTGACCGGGACTTGTCGGTGTCCATGCGTCTGAGTATAGAGGTGTATGGAAGGCTTCGAAAAATGTCATGGCCATTTCAGACATTGACATTGACATGGTCGACATGTCGCCGGAGGCAGCACCAGTCGATGTGGCCATCGCCATGGCTGTGCTGGTTGCCATGTTCATATCCATCACGGTCAGGTTTAGAACGATAATCGATAGATGCTGTCGAATAATGCAGAGAGGGTCTATTTCCGTTGAAGGAAGAAAGCTTTGATATTCGGCTTGTGTCGATGTGAGTAGGCGCAGTCGACTTATTTGTTGTTTCTACCTCACAATGATTAATCCTGATAGACAAATTTATAAAATCTTGCGGCTCACATTGACGGCGGCATGATATGATTTATCAAAGAAAACACGTTCTCTCGTCCCTACGAGTTGGATGATACCGTCGAGTGGAAGATCGGCACGAGCATTACTATGAGCAAGTTTCTCCCTCCATCCCGGGTGTCACGGCATCTGACGTCCGTGTCGTCGGAAACAATGTGGGAAAAGAGGGTCCCGAAACGCGCAAGTTGACTCCATTCTCCACGTGGGAGTCTGCCAAAACACAAAGCTTGGCCAATTGCAAACCCTAGCTCGAGTTGCCGTCGTATCTGTTGGTTGTTTAGAGTGACGCTGGAACTGCACCGAGGCATGGGTGGTGCTTATGTGCCGGATGGGGAGAGTTAACGAGCTCAAATGTGCTCAAAACCCTGGGAGTTGCAGCGCAGGATTCCCGACTTCACGAATCGAAATAACGCGCTCAATTGTACGTGGCAACCGGTTTGATACCCTGATAGTTCTCAATATCACGGCAGCAGTTTCCGCGATGAGCAATTAATAATATTCTATTGGCGTGTTTGCCAAAATCCGCAAAGTCTACTTCAGTATCATTTTATCCGCAGACAAGGTTATTGTCAGCGTGTCCCCAAGCACGATGCTTATGACACCTCTACTGTAATCTCTCTTTCCCCATCATCTTTAGGAGGAAATCCATCCTCAGAATTCTAAGTAATTGATTAATCGACGCTTGACGCCATCATGTCCTTACCATGGCTTAGCCAGCCGGTCATGTTGCATTCAAGCCGCGATGCCGGAACTTGCTCAATGACACCAGAGCAGTGCGCTTTCAAGACTGGCTACTGGGTATTTTGGTACGAAGCTGATCACCGATACGGACTACCGACAGTTGCATTCTTTGTAACGACAATACTGCTCGCAGCCATTGCCAGCTTTGCCTCAACATACGCCCCGTCATCGTGGAGGAGAAACACATTATGGCTACGGATTTTGTCTTCAGGACGTCTCCTGTCCTACAAGAGCTGGAGGCTTGGTTTCTGGAACACACAGTCATTAGGCACATACCTGCTTGGTGCCGCAGGTGCTGTGTTCTTCTTGGGTATCACTATTGTCCGAGGTCCATGATATATGTATTGACGACTGACATCCTCTCCTAGCAATGACGCTTGGCCCCCAGCCCTATTACTGGCCTAACACGAAAGAGCTCAGCTTTGGAAACTCGCCTCCGATTGCCACCCGTGCTGGTTACATGGCTTTGTCCTGTATGCCAATTCTCTTGTGAGCAACTGCAAGGCCCCTCCAGATCTCGCTCGACTTTGTCTAACCATGTGTGCAGCATTCTAGGTGCAAAAGCAAATCCGATTTCTGCCCTGACCGGTATATCTCACGAGAAACTCAATATCTGGCATAACTGGGTAGCATGGGCTATGTTTGTACTGGCACTTGTCCATACATTTCCCTTCATCGTGTTCCACATCTGGAAAGGGGACATAATCAAGCAATGGAACGATGGAGGCATGTGGGTTACAGGTGTTATTGCAATCCTAGCTCAAGCATGGTTGACCTTCATGTCTATTCGCTGGATCCGGTATGTTGTTGTTTAGTATTGACCTGCATGCTTTGGGATCGAGACACGGAAACTATGCTGACAGTCAACTTGCTCCGACAGAGACCGATATTACGAGCTGTTCAAGGCGACCCACCTCTTTGCCGCCGCCGTCTTCTTCATCTTTTTCTTCATCCACTGCGACTTCCGTCTTACCTCATGGGACTACTTCATCGTCACAGCTGTGCTGTACGCTCTATGCTTCTTCTACTCGCAGTTCAAGACGTTCATGGAGCACGGTGTCAACCACGCCCGAGTATCACGGGTCACACCTCATTGTCTAAAGGTAGTCATAGAGACCAACACGCGATGGACACCGGGCCAGCACGTTTATCTAAGATTTTTAACCGGCGGCATGCACGCATTGACCGCTCATCCGTTTACAATCTGCTCGATCCCACGACATGGCCAGCGAAGCGAAATGGTCTTCTACATCCAACCCAGAGGAGGAATAACAGCTAGGCTTGCTGCAATTGCTCAGAAATCTCCCGAGGCATCTGTTCAGGTTCTGCTTGACGGACCATACGGCGGCGTTACGGATCGATGGTTTACTGGCTTCAATCGGACGCTCGTTGTTGCTGGAGGTGCCGGAGCAGGATTCTCTCTACCGATGATCGAACACTTCCTGAAATGCCAACACCAAGGAACCGCGAATCCAGAGATGGAAGTTATCATTGCAACCCGCGATCTTGAGTTTCGGGAATGGTACTGCAGAGCATTGGACGATATCATTGCTCGATATGCCCATACCGAGGACACGAAGGCCCCATGCATTTCTATTTCTTTCCATGAGACTGGAACCTCGGTAGAAACCAGCTTAACTTCATCCAACCCAGAATCTCCGGCATATGGCAGAGACAAGGAGTTGATGGAAAGGTCCGGGAAGTCTGCCGAGACTGGATGGCAATCCCCTTCGGATTTTGTCAATCTACAGACATACACTGGACGGCCAGATGTATCCGCGATTTCTAGGCGAGCTGTTGACCAGCCGGGAAGCGTTGGCTTGGTGACCTGTGGCCCAGCATCATTAGTCTTCGACTTGGGTGAAATTGCGGCTGAAGCCCAGAAACGCATTCTGCAAGGTGGAAGTGGTGCCAGCGAGGTCTGGTTCTACAAGGAAAACTTTTCGTAAGTTACACTGAGCTGCCTTTGGCACAAATTCTCGGTTGCTAACGCGGCTGTCAAGATATTAAACTCTCAAGCCACCAAGACAACTTTTAGTTTCAAATGCTGCACAACTATCCCATCAACTGCTAGATGGCATCAGTACAAGCTACGTACTTCAAATATTCCGATCTTATTTCCCTTATATTCGCCTATGAATAATCTCGAAATAGAGCAAAAGATGACAAAGACTGGAGACGGATATGGTGCCGGATATAGTGCCGGATATAGTAACGGAAGTAGTTACGGGTGTAGTGACGCTATCCATCAGTCAATGGGATACAGTAGTCAGCGAAAAGGGCTTCATCCTTTTCACAACTCTCTGATCTCTTTCCGCACGGACGTCTGCCGTCTTGGCACCAACACAGTTTGATTTCACACTGCTGTACTGACCCACTATGGAGGCCCTGCTGACAGCTTTCACTCAACTTGATCCAAGTTGCTTATGCTGCTTCAAGTGCTTGTAACCTGCTTAGGTTCACGCGGTGCTATTAGTTTTTTTTAGTTTTTTTTTAGTTTTTTCATTTTTATCACTTAAGATCATGTCATCGAATTGCTCAACAAGCTTTGAGAAATCTCACTATGAGCCTGTGATAAAAACTCGAAGTGGATAACAATTAGAAAGTATAATAGGGCTGGTCAGCCTAGCACAGTAGAACCCCGAACGCTCGA
>JFFI01002028.1:5896-25909 GCA_001563125.1 Colletotrichum salicis
CCAATAGGTTACATTTGGCAGATTCGTATCTCATGGTCTATGGGCCAAGAGATGAGGAGGAGATGGAGGTGCTGGCAGAGCTGTTGAGGTGTGGGGTGCGGTTCATGACGGGGAGGGAGGATGTTGGGGTGATTGAGTGGCGGAGGAAGATTGAAGCGTGATAGATCATATTTTCAACAAAGGGGCCTTTTCGGAATTATTTGCAATGAAGAGTTGTCATTAATTGATCCTATTAATATGTCTATCGTCTCAATTGGCGGGACTATGCCAACACCCTGTAAACGGGATACTCGTCCCCAGCCTCGACAGGCACAATATTAAAACTAGCATACGAATCAATATTCTCCGGCTCAAGCGCCACAAACGCAAGCGCAGCATTCTTCTGCCTCGTGCTGACAAGGAAGCTGCCGGCAGGCAAATTCACCTCCTTGGTAAGCGCCTCCGTCGTCACGGCAGCGCGCACGACGCCCTCGTAGTACTCCGTCTCAAACACGGCCGACGTTATGTCGTACGCCTCGACGGTGCCGACGTACGGCTCGCTCAAAGTCTCGACCTCGAGACCAGATACGCGCAGGCGCTCGGCGAGATCGGCCCAGGCGACGGGGATGAGGTAGGCTTCGGGGCGGGCGCGGGTGATGTTGGCCGTCACGGGCGTGGTGGAGCGGAAGTTGATGGGCACGTCGGTGACGGAGCCGTTGTTGATGTTGACCATTTTGAAGGTGCGTTGGACGAGCGGCGAGGAGTCTGTGACGACAATCTCCGAGGTGGCGGACGCAAAGTCGGCGATGGAGGATTCGATTGTCGTGTAGACCTTTTGGGCGTTGTCGGCGGCGGTTTGGAGGATGCTCGAGGCCATGGTCAGGCCGGCGACGGTGCGGCGCTGGAATTCCTGGTCTGCGAGGAATATGCCGCGCATCTCGATGAGGAAGGTGACGCACTGCGTGAGGCCCATGGCGTTGCGACCGATCTTTGCGTCCGAGCCGGCCTCGGCGAAGGTGGGCTTGAATTCCGGGTTGGTGCTGGTGGATCCCGTCACGTACGGCTCCCAGCGCAGGCCCCGGGCCTCCATGTCGGAGCCGATGTTCTTGGCAAAGACATCCTCGGACAGCGTGCGGATGTCTTGGTGGATGTTGAGGTTCTTGGCGGCGGAGAAGAGGCCGTCGGCGGCGTGGTAGTAGCTTCCGTAGCGGGCGGTGGCGCTGTACTCGTGCATGTCGATGGCGACGTGGGGAGCGAACTCGCCAAAGAGGGATTTGATGTCGCGGGTCTGCTTGCGGGCGAGCTTGACGTGGTCGCGGTTGGGGTCGTAGTTTGTGGCCAGGGTGCGCTGGAAGTAGCCTACGCCGTCGGGGTTGTACCGAGGCAGGATGACGATGTCGAGCTTCTCGAGGAGCGATGCGGCCCATGTTTGGTTCACGTCCAGAGCTCCGAGGAGAGCCAGAAGTGACTGATCGCCGGCTGGCTCGTTGCCGTGTACGGCGCCCTGAATCCAAACCCTGACCTTGCCTGTCGAGTTTGAAACCCTGCGGGAGAGCTTTGTCGAAGACAGGTGGAGGTAAGGAAACGGGCGGCCTTCCTCCGAGGTGAAGTTGGCTTTGTTGTAGGTCAACCAGTCGTTCTTATCGGCCAAGTCTTGAACAAAAGAGTCTTTAAATTGGTTAGTCATTGTTTAGACAAAGCTGCTCGTCGAAAGCTCACCAAGAAGATCGTCATCTGTCGGGCCCTGTGTGCCATCAGAGAAGCCTGCAGGAATCGTGTCCGGGGTCAGAAATGCAGGCGAAAGCAAGTCGACGCCCTCGATATCCTTGAAGTTGGCCGCGACAATGTCCGTATCCTTGCGCACAGTTGCGTGGTTGTACCCATACTGAGCCGCCTGGACAGACGAGAGTAGAGACAAGCCAAGCAGGCTCAGGCGAGATGTAGCGACCATCGTGTTGGACAACGTGAGGTTGTGAGAGGTCGTTGAGTAACAGAACGAAGGAGCGCCGGGATCTGACAGGGTGAATTCAAAGAAGAGCAGCTTCGGCCCTTTTTACATCCCTCCTGGTCTCCAAGGCATCAATCTCGCGATGGGGTAGCGTAACACCATGCAGAGGGAAATGGCTCGTCAACGCGTGGCGGGAGACCGTTCCTGACATGACCGTTGGCTTGGCTGATTTCATTCCGGAGTTGACGATTGACAATTCAACCAATGTCGGCGAAATTGCCGATATCGACCGGCAGTGGAGTACTGGAATCCATCAAGGCTCTCATCGTAGGTCCGATTTGAATTAGTGTAAACATTGGCAACGAAACTGGATGAGGCAGCTCAGGAGAAAAGATGAGGGGAAAGCGGGGGAATCCCCGTGGGTGCAGATAACGGTGACCATGTCGCCAAGACTTTGGGCCCCCTAGCGAGATATGCCATCTGCCATTGACGTATAGAATCTCTCCGAAAGACTGCAATGGGTCCACGGGTTCATATTGAGTTGCCGATGTTCGGGTTGGAGGCTCCCTGAACCACGCTCGCCAAGAACACGGCTGCGCATACTGGTGATCAACAGATACGCAGTTGTCCGATTCCGCGGGCAATGGCCGAGTTGCGGAGCGGCCTCGTGCCGACATCGACCATCAGATACATCACGATACAATCACTAAATGCCAAGAAGTCGAGGGGTGCTATCAACCTTGCCCAACATGAAGAGGCAAGGCCTGAATCATTTCTGAAGTATCTTCGGACACACAAGACACTAACGGAGTATCTAGATGTTCATCATGGATTACAACGCGGCCTTTCCTCGTGACTCAAACGGCAATATCAGTACCAAAAGTCCGGCTGCAATGAAGAGCGCACCACTGGTGTAAACGGGAGCCGACGTCTTCAGGTTAGCGAACATGGCGACAATAGGCTACGAGTATTGTGTCAGCATTGATCTCCCGGTCTTCGCATGTTGCACTTACAGCCATGATCCCGAAGATGCGGTTGCAGGTCGCCGTGAGCGCGTTACCGGTGCCGCGCTGCGGAGTGGGGAAGAGCTCCGGTGTGAAGCCGTAGAGCACCGCGTACATGACGTTGCTGCAAAAGTTGAAGGCGCAATTCCAGCCCAGCAGCGCATTGCTAGTCATAGCCGTAGTCGAGCAGTAGAGGAAGACGCCGGTGGCAACGGTGCTAATGGCAAGTGTGCCTTTGCGACCTAGTGCCGGCAGCTCTACCAGCCAGCCACCAAGCAGCGCTCCGGGCACGCCTAGCACCGCAATGATCAGACTGTTGCGGTATGTCAAATACGTGCTACCATCGCCTAGTTCCGCTCCACGGGTAGCCTGGATGTAAGGTATGAAAGCGTTGTAGAGAGGATACCCTAGGCCGATCAGCGCCCAGATGGCCATGATTGTGCCGGTACTCAGAGCCAGGCGGCGAGTAGAGAAAAGCACGCGTATTCGGCTTAGATCCAGCTTCTCCAGATTCCGTTTGACTGCTGCAGCGGCGTCAGTACGCGCGACGTATCCTTCCGGCTCGCATGCCTTCAGGTCCCCAATCGACAGCGACGTGAGTGTCCCGTTTCGCCTCGCAACTTCGTGAACGACTCGGACGGCATCTTCGTCGCGGCCTTTGCCCATAAGATACTTGGGCGACTCGTAGATGGTAAAGAGAACAAATCGAATCAAGAACATGAGCAGAGTCAGGCCACCGATGGTGATCAAGAAGTATCGCCAACCCATATTGTTGGCTTTCGTGCAAGTCGCACCTTCTTGGCATGTAAGGTTGCCGAGGAGGGGCCACGCAATGAGAGTGGCAATGACTTGGGCGATGGCCCAGTCAATAGAAAGGACTGTCAACAGGTATTGGTGGGTTCCCGGGAGGAACTCGAGGAAGATGGCCGAATCGACAGGAAGATTGCCCCCAACGCCAAAGGACCAGAAGGCCGCAAAGATACCGATGCCTGCGAAGCTGGGCGCGCCGGCAGCAGCCATACCCCAGAGAGCAGTCAGACCGAGAGTCATATTGAAAGCCACTTTCCTACCAAAGAGGTCGCAGCCAAAGCCCCAGAACATGGCACCTGCCAGGAGGCCAATATTTTGTGATAGTGTAAGTAGGGGCGGGCGTGAGGGGCCAAATTCGTTGGTGATCGGGGTGAAGATGAGCGACGTTACAATGGGCCAAAGGTTGTCGCTTGCCCACCCGAATCCGACGACGATGAAGAGCTGCCACTGGTACCAGCCCATACCGATATCTTGGATCTGGAGACGGAAGTCAGCGATGATGTACTCTGGTGTTCATTTCGTTCACAGACAGCAACGTACAGCGCGATTCAGTACCCGAGCTTTGGCCTCGTAGACGGGATCTAGAGCACCCTTGGGAATGATGGCAGCATCGTCGATGCCATGGATGTCAATGCTCCCATCGTGAGCCGCACCAGCATGCGAGTCGACCTTCTGCGCTGTGTCGAGCTTTCGCGCGGGATCTGTGTCGGTGCCCATCTCGACGCGAATCTATGTGCCTGAGAAATGGAGGAAATGCAACACGACGCGAAACCGACACTACAGGTAGCGCAACCTTGACGTCTCCCCAAAGAGCAAATAGTCATGAAAGTTCCGGGGTCAAGGTGTGGAGAGCCTCGCGGGAGATCAGCGCCATATGTACGGCGCGCGGTCGCCACACTTTGGTAGGTTTGGGTGTAACCGCTCGAGGTATTCAGACGGTGCTAGCTCGTACTCCGAATGGCGCAATCCGTCCGGTGGAAGGTTCCTGCGGTCTTGATTGGCTTCGCTGACTATATGAAGGTCGGCGTACATGCCGATCTGCACTTTATTCCAATGTCTGACTACAGCTTGACTGCAGTGGAGGGGAACCGAACGATCCTGGCGGGTTTAACGTGCGCACTGTCTCAATCCGATTCGAGGTATCCGCAGATATTGGTTGCATCCCTGAGCCGAACTTTGAGCAGAGACATGCCTCCTGCGTCATCGGCATTGCTTGATGGGGGAGAGCTGTTTCTCGTGCTTGTCGGGGAGTCGGCGTCAAGTTTTTAGAATTGCAGTGAAGATGAACATGTTGTATTTCCGAGGAGCCGAGTAAGGAGCTCCGCAAGGCCGACGAATGGGTTGAATCTTGCTCGAATGCCATGTGTAGATCTGATGCCGCCTAAGTGGATGGGAAGCTCAAAGTTTGGCTTTGAAGATGGGAAGGGATGAGATGTTTCAACTTTTCGAGAGAACTTGGTGGGTGCCCGAAACACGCCCGTCCAGGCTCTCCCCACAGCGGACGTTAGTGGGCTGGCGGGGAGGGTGATCACTCACGGCGACAGGTCAGGTGCGACAGCTGGCCACCATGCCACTCATTCGGCACCAGCTGTGCAGCCATATCTACGTACCTCACTCTCTTCCCCGCACTCTCCCGTCCTCTCCCGTAAGAAGGCCCCAAACATGGCATCATGGTGAAAAGAACCTCTCCTTTGCGCCAAGACACTGGCCAGTGCAGCATCAGACATCTCATTCGACATCCGGGTCTTGACTGGTAAGGTCAGAGATGCCGACAATTATAGTGTGCCTCTTGACAGTGTTCTTCCTCTTCGCTACTACGTCATCAGCAAAGAAGAACCTCATAGTTGACACAGACCTGTTCAGCGATTGCGAGTAAGTCTGTTATTCTCATGGCCATTTTTACTCACTCCAATCCTCTCTAACTACCTCAGTGACGCTACGGCTCTCCTTCTCGCCGCCACGTCTCCAGAAGTCAATCTTCTGGGAGTCAACATCAACTCCCAATCCTCATATTCAGTACTAGCAGCATCGGCCATCCTCAACCACTACGGCCACGCTCAAGTCCCCGTCGGTGCCCGACGCCCTCTAAATGATGTCCCGTTCTTCGACAAATGGGCCAGCCGAGCCGGCGAATTCGCGAGCAAGCTAGCAACGCACTGGTTCAAAAGCATCTCCGACGCCGAGGAAGCCTGGCAACCCGTCGACCTCTACCGCAAGCTCCTTTCCGAGGCAGAAGACGAATCCATCACCATAGCCTCCATCGGCTTCCTGCACAATCTCTCCGGCCTCCTCAACTCCACCGCGGATGCCTGGTCCCCGTTGTCTGGCACCGAATTGGTGAAGACCAAGGTCAAAGAGCTCGTCGTTATGGGCGGGGACTACCCAAACGGATTCGAATTCAACTTTTGGGGCGACGATCCATACGAGACGGCGCACGCAGTACATAACTGGACAAGCCCCATTGTATACGCCGGCTTTAAGCTTGGGGCTTCGGTTCGCTCAGGCGGCCCTCTCATGGCTGACGGACCCAAGACTGACCCTGTACGGGCGGCTTATATACTTTACACGTATTATCAGCCGCAGTGGTCTTATGATCCGATTGCAATGCTCTACGCTATAGGTGGTCTCGGAGATTTCTTCAATTTTGGCAACGAGTACGGATACAACAGAATCACCTTGTATGGAGAAGAAGATAAGTGCAATGGTTGCAATGTTTGGGTGTACGATAAGAACGTCACCAATCAGCACTGGCTTGATGTTACAGTCACTGATGAAAAGTTCAGAGAGGAGCTGGATAGACGGTACCTGCAAGGAGCATGGTCTGCCAAGAGAGCCTCAGACCACGAGGGGATATACCCCAAGCTTGGCGACTGCAGAGTCGAGCATGCTTCGAGTCCACCACAGAGACTAGAGCTTTGACAGCTGGGGTCTCTGAAAGCAGTGAAGAAGACAGAGGCTGGAGAATAAGACCAAGGCTTGTAGTCTTGAAAAAGCAATGGAATATCTGTTCTGGGCCATCAATAGTTCAAGTCTTTCGGTAATTTCCATTTTCGTTGCGTAATAGAGGGAGGCGCCCTCGTTTTACCTGTCCCATGACTTGGGTCAGTTTTAGGAGAAACAAATGTGCGCTTAGCTCAAATGAATCTGTATGATACGTTTACATGGATTCTTCGAATGCAGCCAAAGCCTCCGCCCTGAAGAGAGCATTGTAGGAACGAGGAGATTGAGACAAGGAAAGATGAGAAGGCCGTGGACGTCGTGGCAAAGCCAGGAGCAGGCACGGCTCTTTCACATTATCTAGACAGAGAAAAGTCGTGCAATATGAGCACTACCTTACTGAACACTTAAGATGTCGAAGTGACAAACTGTAAGTCTGACCAACCACTTGTATCTCAAGCTTAATCAAGGACTCCGAATTTCAGACCGCAAGACCAAGAGGCCATTCTAACCTGGTTTTACTGTCATGGCCCGGCCCAACTGATTTCCGTACTCGCATCTCCCCCACCGTATAAAATGCGAAGAGTGTCTTTGCACGGCTAGCCTTTCTAGAACTAGCATTTGAATCAAATGACCAGATGCCGTTTGCCTGAGCCATTTGCTATACCAAGACTTCCACGCCACCTGAATGGCTCATCCAGGGTTATTCTCGCAATGGGTCCTGATGTGATCAGAATCTTGGCCAAGACTTCTTGGACCAATGAGATGTTGCTCAAAAGTTCCCCCGAAGAAACACTGGGTGATCGGCTACTTCCGGTCACCGCTCTCGGAATCTCACATGAACAGGTAGTAAGAATGGATTTACATTGAGTGGCGCAGGGCTTACAAAGTCAGGTGATGGCTTTAATTCCTATTGTTCGAATGACCTACGATGGAGTGTACGGTTTTCTTAGTCTTATCTTGAAGACGGCTTCTGTGTAAGATAGACTGACTATCTTTTCAAGATCCATTTCATTGCTAGACTATTGTGTTCCTGTCGCCAAATCTTTCTGCTTGGTAACAATTATGTTTAACTGCTTCTGTCATGCTGTACATCCTTTGTCAACAACTAGGCCTGCATCTTATTAATAAACCACACGACCTTTCCTTCCTCTACCCAAGACTCACACTTAAACACGCAAAGTCACACGATGACAAACATGTTACAGTCGTACCGCCATACCCGCGCGCGGCCTTGATTACAAGCTTATTCAGAATAGAGGATCCGAGCATTCAAGACCCGCCAAGCGCCTGCAAGGCCGCGGCAGAGGGCCTGGGTGACCGAACCAGGGCATAGGGCCGAGGATCCGCACATCCCAGAACGAGCCAACTCATGGCCATCCCACCGCCTGGGTACCAGTGGTGTGCTCGGCACCGGGCCAAGGCACCCTATGAAGGATCGTTGGTGTGAGCAAGAGCGCTCTTGGACTGTCCTGGACTGTTGGAGAGAATTCAAGGCGGGGCGGTGGGGGGAGACGCAAGGCGTGATTTTGGCGAGACTCCCGAGGGTAAAGAGGCTAAAGTGTGACTATTGATCTGATTTCGACGGAACTGTGGTGACTGGTGAGCACATGATTGCGGATATCCCACCGGATGGGTCGCCGGTCGGAAAACGTTGGTTGCGCGCCGAAGCTGGTGCCACCGACCCTCGTTCATGGAATCTTTAGGAGGAACTTCAAAGTGAGTTAGGTACTCAGCAATGCCTAGACAAGTCAGCGACTTTAGAATCTGACAGGCTGCATAAATCCTCGGGCACCAAAACATGCTCATGATGGGATCTTGAATATTCCATTGCAGCTTAGTAACTTCAGTCTCAATATGGTGAGCCAGTCGAGAATGTCTCTCAGCACAGATTCCATTTAACAATGTTGGATTAAACTACTCCGTACTGTTCTATCGATTCACATGCTAAACAAACTGATAGTCTGCCACATCTAGAAACTGCACCGATCCTCCAAGCGATCGAGCTCAAGTAACCGCTCAACTCCTGCACCGTGCCCATCAGAAAAACTGGGGGATTCCGGAAAGCCAGAACCGAACGCGATCCAGCCCGCTCTTCTGAGTTGTTTGACTAATAGTCACAGTCTCCCAGATCAGCCAGGCAAAGAAAAAGTCTGCCCAATTTCCGGTCTCGCTGAGAAGCTGTTATGGAGAAGGCAGGGTCTCATGCCACCGGGCTATCGCCGACGTTGCGGCGATGGAGCCTTCGGAGGCCGAGTTTAATTCTTGGACCAACTCTGATTCGTTCGTCTATAGACCAGTTTCTCGGAACGGGGTGATCGCCAAGACTGACAACCCTGGACGGGCTGCCACCTCGTGCGGACGACCGTTGCCCCTTTGACGACACTTTTAGTGATACTCACATCGAAAAGAGTTTTCTCGTCAAAAGCCGGGGCAAATACGAGAGCTGCTGAAGCCTGAGGGAACGAAAACCCAGCTAGCACCTTACCCAGCGAAAGAGATGCTGGGCCTTAGTGCCCGTTGGTCGTCCTGGAAGTGGATGCCGGTCCACGGCGCCGAGAGGACACTAGTGATGCAGAGACGATGCATTCGACCAATGGGGAGACGGGCGCCCATCTTATCAGATGATCAGATAATATGAAGCCATCCGCTCCTAGTGGGGATTCCTACCCCCACCCACCATCTCTCTCCCCCCTTGGAGAACTTTTGAGTCTCTTTCCAAGCTCCAACTGTGAGTCTGTGTCTCTGTGACCTAGAGAACAACAAAGTCCAAACAACGTTGTGGATCTTCAAGCGCCTTGGGCCTAGTGCGATCCCATCAGATAACTCTCTCGGGTGGAGAACCACACGACCGGTGGGACGCTGCAGTCAGGTACACCAGAACAACACCAGGGACCAGGGGACATCGTCGCGATCGAATTTCAGGGGTGTTGGCACCCGGTTTAGTCGGCTCAGCGCGACCTTGGCGGATGAGCCCGCCGGGTGGACGTTACCTTACGTTTTTGGTGTTTTGGTTTCCTCGGCATGGAAAGCGGTTGGCTGGATCTCGGCGCCCAGGTTCTGGATTGTATCCGTGGTAGAAACGCAAAGAGCGAGCAACAAGAATTGGCGCAGGCATATATGGAGGGCCGTAGATCCCGCTTCCATTGCTCTTGATTCCTCTTTCTTCCTCCCAAGTCACTCCCCCATCACAAGTTTCTTCGCACTCTTGTGATCCTTCGAGCCTCGAGCCTTGCTCTCTGAGATCAGATCTCCCCTTTCTCAGACAACTTTGTCAAGTTGAGCTTCGTTCCAGAAGATTCTCGTCTCCCTTCAAGATGGTTTCTGCCAAGTCAGTCACTTTGTTCGGCAGCATGCTGCTGGGCAACGTCATGGGCGCCGACAACATGGGTCCGGCCGCTTTCCTCTGGTAAGACCCTCCCCTGCTGCATCTTGCAGGCTTCACCGGAAATCGGCAGCTAACATGAAGACTATCAGGCCCCCAGACCGTGAGTGGTCTGCCGACGCCGACAACACGGCCCCTTGCGGATCCACTAACGGCCCCGGTGTCCGCACCGAGTTCCCTCTCGGTAAGTTGAAACGTCCTCCGAGACTCGGGCTACTCTTCGGGTTATTCTAACACCAGGCCAACATAGTCAACGGCAAGCTCGCACTCGTCACCCAGGACATCACCCGCTCCGTCCACCTGAGTGTCTCCTACGAGAACGGTACGTGCGAGCATTCTCACACCACTCCTTCGCCTCCTAGGAACACATACCTAACATCCACCAAACAGACCCCAAGTCCGTCTCCGACTTCGAGACCTTCCTCGGCCCCAGCGAGGTCGGCAGCCTCGACCTCGGCCACACCTGCGTGACGGTCCCCAGCGCGCCCGACGGCACCGCCGCCGGCGCCAACGCGACCTACCGCATGCTCTACGTCTCCAACTTTGAGTCGGACGAGTCCAAGCGCGAGACCTACTACGCCTGCGCCGACGTCACCTTCGTCGAGGTCTTCGCCGCCTCCATCCCCTGCTTCAACGCCACTGTCAGCGACCCCGACGTCGACGTTGACACCACCGTCAACGTCACCACCACTGACTCGGGCGGCAACACCCCGCACACCGCTGCCGACTTCACTGCCGCCGATTCTAAGAGCTCTGGCCTCTCCAGGGGCGCTATCGCTGGTGCCGCTGTCGGCTCCATTGCTGGTCTGTCTCTGATTGCCCTTGCTGGGTTCTTCTTCTGGCGCAAGAAGGCTGCCAAGAAGGAGGCTGTCACTGAGCCCATGCAGCAGCGCTGGGATGCCGAGAAGGCTGTCAGTGACACGTCTTCCGTCAACAGCCGTCCCCAGAACTAAGCTTTTCCCGACCCGACTTCAACGCAAGGCGTTGCTTCTGGCAGTGTCGACCATGCGCTTAACATAGAACTGGAACGAGAGATGATATGATTGACGTAGATCATGAAGTAGCAAGAATAAAGGGAGGATCCTATAACATCTCGCTCTTGCAACATGTGTTCCTGAACTCGGCGTCGGTGGTCTTGTTGAAGATGACACAATGCGGTCGATGTCTTCCTGTTTTATCGATGTATGCTTTCGATGCAATTAAGCGGGTCTTCAGCAGGACCACCCCACATAACCGCCCGCTGTGCCGCTTTAGTGCATTGGCGTCCAGGCAGTATCCCCAAGGCAACCGCTCCACCGTTGAGCCTCGACGGCCTCAGGTAAGCCGCAATTGAAGGTATAAGTCCTCAAGGCACTCAACGCGACTGGATTTGTTGCGATGCTCTTCCATGCACAATTACCTGATCGCATCAAAATTCGTCCGGTAACATCCAGACGTCGGACTCTCCATTCAAATCATCCCCAATACTCCGTCGCCAACGGCTCTCAATCCTGTCAACAGTGAACGCCGTAAATTGCCCACCATGAGCCAACGCAAGCGGCAAAAGTCACCCGACGCAATGGCGATTGACGAGGAAGAGAGGCAATATGCTATTGGAGGAACCACACTCGAAGAATTGAATGAGAAGTGAGCTCTCTTTCTACCCCATTCTACCCTACCTTGACTATGGAGCTCACACGCCCCTGCAGGTACCCGAATCGTCCACACAATCATTCAAAGACGATGCGCTTTTCAGAACTCTTCCAAAGTCTCTTCAATCCTTTGAACGAGAACAAGAAGCAGCCAGCCGGTCGCGGTCCGCCTCGCACCAAGAAGGGCCCCCATGGACCGCACAAGCTGTCGCCACAGGAACAGAGAAGGCACATCATTGAGCGTTTTATTTCGAGATGGCGAAATGAGGTGGGAAACGACATCTACCCGGCTTTGCGACTTATTCTCCCCGACAAGGATCGGGATCGCGGCGTCTACGGCCTGAAGGAGAATGCTATTGGCAAACTCCTCGTCAAGCTCATGAAGATCGACAAGAACTCGGAAGACGGCCACAATCTACTTCACTGGAAGTTACCGGGTCAGACCACTTTCTCGAGATTAGCGGGCGACTTCGCGGGGCGATGTTTCGAAGTCCTCTCCAGGCGACCGATGCGGACGCAAGTCGGCGACATGACGATCGCCGAGGTCAATGAGATGCTAGACAAGCTCGCCGCATCGGCGGGAGAGCTGGAGAACTTGGAGGTCTTTGAGGTTTTCTACGAGCGCATGAACGCGGAGGAACTTATGTGGTTGATTCGCATCGTGCTCAAGCAGATGAAGGTCGGCGCGACCGAGCGGACCTTTCTCGACCTGTGGCATCCAGATGGCGAGGCCCTATTCAGCGTATCGTCAAGTCTCCGGCGCGTCTGCTGGGAGCTCCATGACCCCAGGATCCGCCTGGAGCAGGAGGATACCGGTGTTACTCTTATGGAATGTTTCCAGCCCCAGCTGGCTCAGTTCCAGATGCCATCTTCCTTCCAGAAGATGGTTGATTACCTCCGGACTACAGAGGAGGACCCCGAGTTCTGGATCGAGGAAAAGTTGGACGGCGAGCGCATGCAAATGCACATGGCCGAAGACCCAAGCGTTCCGGGGGGGTTGCGTTTCTGCTTCTGGTCTCGCAAGGCGAAAGATTACACCTACCTGTACGGTAGCGGATTGAAGGACGAGAAGGGAGCTCTGACTCGTCACCTGGCAGAGGCCTTCTCTGAGGGTGTCCGCAACGTCATCCTCGACGGGGAGATGATTACTTGGGACCCGGAAGTCGACAAGATCATGCCGTTCGGCACTCTCAAAACAGCCGCTTTAGCGGAGCAGAACAATCCCTACAACAACACAGGGCCGCGACCTCTCTACCGCGTCTTCGACATCCTCCTGCTGAACGACCAGCCTCTGACCCAGTACACCCTGCGAGATCGCCGCCGTGCCCTAGGAAAGGCTGTAAAGGGTGTTCATAGGAGGCTGGAGATCCACGAATACGAGTCTGCAACGTCGCCAGAAGCCATCGAGCCACTCCTCCGCAAAGTCGTCGCCGAGGCGTCGGAAGGTCTGGTCCTCAAGAACCCAAGATCGATGTACAGACTCAACAGCCGCAACGACGACTGGCTGAAAGTCAAGCCGGAGTACATGTCCGAGTTCGGAGAGTCTCTAGATTGTGTCGTTATTGGCGGCTACTACGGCTCTGGACGGAGAGGTGGCGCCATTTCCAGCTTCTTGTGTGGTCTTCGCGTCAGCGAAAACCACATTCAAGCTGGCGCCAACCCCGAGAAATGCTTTAGCTTCTTCAAAGTCGGCGGCGGCTTTACGGCGGGAGACTATACGGAGATCCGGCATCGAACGGATGGAAAATGGACTACATGGGATCCGAAGAGGCCTCCGGTGGAATACATCGAGCTTGCCGGCGGCGACCGGCAATTCGAGAAGCCTGATGTCTGGATCCGACCCAGCGAGTCCGTCGTCGTGGAGGCCAAGGCCGCGAGCATCGGTAATTCGGATCAGTTCTCACTCGGCTTCACCCTGCGATTCCCTCGTTTCCGCAAACTGAGAACCGACAAGAACTGGGACGAAGGCCTAAGCGTGCAAGAGTTCCTGGACCTCCGGAGACGAGTAGAGGCGGAAGCCAAAGAAAAGACCATGAGCGTCGAGAATCGCAAGCGCAAATCCGTGAAGCGCGTCAAGCGCGAAATCGTGATCGCTGGAACGGAAAACATGCCTGCGCAGTTCCAAGCAGACAAATCTAAGGTGTTTGAAGGCCTCGAGTTCTGCGTCCTTTCAGAGTCACTCAAGCCGTACAAAAAGACCAAAGCACAGCTCGAGACTCTTATCAAGGAGAACGGCGGTCGAGTCTCTCAGCGGGCTGTCCCGCAGTCCGGGATGATTCTCTTGGCGGACAAGAACGTCGTCAAGGTTGTGAGTCTGGTCAAGGAGGGGCAAAAGGGCAGCGGCGTTGACATAATCAGGCCAAAGTGGATCCGAGACTGTCTCGAACAGGCCCACGATTCTCTGCTACTTCCCTATGAGGAGCGACACTTGTTACATGCGACGGAAGCGCTCAAGACTGTTGCTTTGCAGAACACGGATATGTACGGGGACAGCTACGCCCGCGATATCAGTCTCGTTGAGCTGCGCGAAGTTCTCAATACGATGCCCAAGAAAGAGCCTGATACGGAGCCTTTTAACAAGACGCAATTTCTCGATCAGCTCGAGGAGCGTGGCCGCGGGGTGGGTCCGATGAAGGGATCAATGTTCCATCGTTGCGCCGTCCACTTGGTCAACGTTCAAGAAGACGAGGATGAGCACGAGATCAAGATGTTGAAGCTTAGGCACTATTTGACCTTTGGCGGTGCACGCTTGATCAGCGATGCCGACGACACAGAGGCCACGCACACAGTGTTAGTGGGGGGCAGCGACCGGCGGAAGGAGGCGGCCGCTGCTTTGCGCGAGGAAGTCAGTCGCAGGCGTAAGATTCCACACATCCTGGCCGCGGAATGGGTTGAAGATTGTTGGCGAGAGAAGACGCTGCTGGATGAGGAGAAGTACACGCGAATGTGAAAGAGGCAACGGATTGGATCCGGCGGTTCACGAGGGGGGATGAATTGCTTATTATACCCAGGATAAATGACATTTTAGTTTCGACTCCAGCATCCAAAAACCTTTCTATCAGTGCCATGCATGACCCGTCGTCTATGAGGTGAATTTTGAATCCAAGGGACAAAATCGCGAATTTCCAAATCCCGTCCCGGGTAGTAGCAGCCTCTTATTTTCCAATAGTAAGGAACAACCGATCACCCACATCACCAACACCAGGCTTCAACATGCCATTCGACGTCAACTCAGCATCCACACCCGCAATGTAGATATCCGTCGCGTCGGCCCACTCGCTTGCAGCGCGCTTGACGCCCTCGGCGGCGCCAATAACGGAGAGGACGACGATGCGTTTGACGCCCCACTCACGGAGGGTCTGGATGGCGGCGGCGCAGGTGCCGCCCGTGGCGATGACGGGATCGAGGACAATGGCGAGCTCGGAGGCGCCCGAGTTGGAGCCGTCAGGAGAGACGTGGTTGGGGAGGTTGTTGTAGTATTCTACGGGCTCGAGGGTCGAGGGTTCGCGGTAGAGGCCTAGGTGATGGACTGCTACGGGGGTGGGGAGGATTGTTTGGACGGCTGTGGTTTGGTTGTGTTAGTTCGGGGCTTAGGTCTGGGTGAGAAGAGGTATGGTGATGGACTTGGTTATTTACCTTCTACCATGCCGAGACCTGATCGCAGAATGGGGACGAGGCAGAGGCTGGAGGGGGAGATTGTGGTTGAGGTGAAGTCGAATCCTAGCGGGGTAGTGTCCTGGGCGAATAGTTCAGTCCAGTTCCCAGTGGCTCGATGTAATACAAACAGGTTTGGGAAGAAGGGGAAGATACCTTTGATCCATCTGTCGCTTTCGTGGAGGCAGCGAGGGCCTCGTATGCCACCATCAACGCGATATCATTCACCAGCGTCTTGACCTCCCTCGCCGGCGTCGACTGAGACCGCAATTGGGACAGCTTCGCCCGGAGACAGGGGTGCTGGGAAATGTGCACGTTGGCAGGGAGCTCGGGTGTCGAGGAAGCCATGGTGTAATACGGATAGATCGAAACGTGGGATGGAATTAAACACGAATACGCTGAAGCATTGAACGGTGACCAGATGAAAGAAAGTAAGGGAGGAATCGTGAGATTTAAAGAAAATGGGAATTGGGAGTTTACCGTCGATATCGACGAGAGGTTGGTGGGGAGGCCGGAGCAAGCCACTGAGACCAACAGGCAGTACCTACCTACCACAGGAGAGGAGGAGGAGGGGTCCTTCCATGTCCTCCTGATCAGGGCCGGTACCTGAAGTGGGTCCTGCATGCGGCGGGAAGCTCTGGATAAGATAAGCCCGCTGATGCCCATGAGGTCCGACGCCCAACGCCCGCCTTTTTTTGGAGCAATTGGGAACTGCCACCAGGTCAACTCCGGCGTCCGGCAAGGCATCGGAGGTCGCCGTCATGCATTTTAAGCTGGGGCCTAGTCTTATACAGATAGCTGGCAATGCATGGGTGACGAGATATAGGGGAATCGAGAACTTATTAGTAACGTGTTCGTCTCGACTTGTTGCCATTGCCTGTCGTCCTGCCTGAAGCTGTTTAGCTCGGGATGTTGGGCCCCTCCATCCCTCGCACTGACTTACCTTATCGACGTGTGGAATGTCACCGCCTCGGTGTACTCCGCCTTTCCTCGGTGAGTATGACCCCTCCCTGGAGCTCGGGCCTTCGGTGAGTGGTGTGAGGTGAGCAAAACCGGGAGTACCGAGATATCCGCCTCTGCCGCCAAGACAAGGTTGTCCGGGAATGACGTTCCCGCTACAAGCAGGCGTTTTGTGGCAGCAGTTTAGTGACGCGACTACTGATCAACCTTCTTTTTGATTGACGATATTGCCGAATACCCGGAATTCCCACGACCCCAGAATCTATTTGATTATCGAAAAACTAGTGCGATTCAAATACCGAACAAGACCACGCAAGATCCGGTCATGCATCGAAACGCGCCGACGAAATACAAGGACGGAAATCGTGATGCAAGGCGGAAACGAAATGAGGCACGCCAGCGGCGTTACCGCGGGTGAGAAAGATCTCGCACAGACGAGCGATACTAGCAGGCAGGCTCATGCAGAGAGCAAGAATACACGGAGTGGGCAGTCGGTCGGGTACGATGCGCCTGAAGACTATGGCAACCTTGACGACATGGTCGCGGACCCAATCTCGCATAGCGAGAGTAGGAGCCGTGACGGAAGGGGCGAGAGTCTGGAAGAGATGCGATCCGCCGGCTATGATGCTCCCAAAGACTACCCCAAGGACACGATCGCCGGCTCTGGTGTCCACAATCCCAGCGAGAGTCGCACGAAAGAAGGCAAGGGTCTGGAGAAGGAAGCGCAGTCGTCCGAATACGATGCACCAGAAGACTACAGCAACCTCGACGACATGATCGCGGACCCCGTCGCGCATAATCCCAAACGGCATCGCCCGGGAAGGGGTGAAAGCCTGGAGGAGATGCGATCCCCTCGACGGCCCTCCGACCTCGAGATGCAAGACACAACAACGCCCGACGAGCAAGACAAGCCCGAGACGACAACCTCAAAGCCCACCACGCGCGTCTCTAGGTTGGCGACGCAGGTGTATACACTCTCATACCTCGTCTTCTTCGCCATCTTCGGCACGATTGCCCGTCTCGGACTACAGGCTCTGACGCTCTACCCCGGCGCGCCAGTCTCCTTCAGCGTGCTGTGGGCCAACGTCGGCGGCAGCCTGGTCATGGGCTTCCTGATCGAAGACCGCAAGCTCTTCAAGCAGGGATGGGGTACGCCGAAGTACCACAGAGAGATCACCAAAGCCCGGCGCCGCGGCGGTCAGACGGACGACGGAAGTGCCGCCACCGCTGACCTCGCGGCCGCGAAGAAGGCCCACCTCGCAACCAAGAAGACGATTCCGCTCTACATTGGCCTCTCTACAGGCTTCTGCGGCTCCTTCACCTCCTTCTCCTCCTTCATCCGCGACATCTTCCTCGTCATGGTAAACGACCTCCCCCGCCCCGGCGGAGCGACCCCCGAACCGCGGACCGGAGGCCAGTCCTTCATGGCGATGATGGCCATCATCATCGCCACCGTCGCCCTAAGCCTTTCAGCCCTCATCTTCGGCGCCCACCTCGCCATCGCACTTGAAGGGATAACCCCGTCGATCCCATACCTCCTCGGCCGAAAAGTAATGGACCGCTGCGCCGTCCTCTTCGGCTGGGGCGCCTGGCTCGGCGCAGTCCTCCTCGCCATCTGGCCGCCCCACGACGCCTGGCGAGGGCGCGTCATCTTCTCCATTGTCTTTGCGCCGCTCGGCTGCCTTGCACGCTTCTACGCCAGTCTGCTTCTCAACGCGCGGGTGCCGGCATTTCCCATGGGTACCTTTGCGGTTAACATCGCCGGCGTCTCTGTGCTGGGTATGTGTTGGGACCTGGCGCATGCGGGACTGGGAGGCGTGGTCGGGTGTCAGGTGTTGCAGGGCGTCGAGGACGGATTTTGCGGGTGCTTGACGACTGTTTCGACGTGGGTTGCTGAGTTGACGGCGTTGCGGCGGAGACATGCGTATGTGTATGGCCTGTGTAGTGTCGTGGTGGGGTTTGCGGTCATGGTTATCATTATGGGTGCTCAGAAGTGGACAGACGGGTACGCGCCATTGATGTGTACTCATTGAGCTGCCATGCTGAGCCCAGGCTGATCATAAGCAATCTTTCCAGCTGTGCAATGTCATATAGAGAAGAAGCACAATACATACCTCCGGTGTCTGGCAAGGCGTCGGATGCCAGTGATCCCAGCCTTCCGTGTCCAAATAGCGCAAGTTTTAATGACTTCAATCAGCTCGGAGTACACTTGTGGTATTCGAATCGCGTTCAACAGTATCATGCCCAAATTTCCGGTAGGCAATTTGTTTAGGTGGCATTCGCTGTCAACGATCCCGAGGCAAGGTCGGGTTGCGGTTTACGAAGATAAGCTCTCAGCAAGCAGCCCGGCTCGATGGAATACGCGTGACCTCCACCACCGGCTGCAAAGATCTATGAGACAGAGGAGTCGGAAGGAAAGTATGAGCAGCGCCTGAAGTGTATATGACCTAGTGGTGGATGGTTTCGCATAGTGGGTCCCGCAAGGGTAGCGAGTTCGAGTGCATTTGTGCCAACAAAAGTTGGTGGTCCTACATAATGTCACAGGCAGCTCATCTTTTTTTGTTTTGGAATCCTGAGCTGACATATTATGATGTTCAATCACCTTGAGAGGCTTTCTGGGGGAAATCTCTGTGGGGTCGAGCTATTTACAATGCTCAGGAATCGTGATGGCGATGCTCCAAGGAGCAGGCAGCTCAGCAGATCTAAAGGTCAACCACCGTCATATCCACACGGCTCCAGAGCTTGATGAGGCGATATTTGCTGGAATCGACTTTTGGAAATACATTTCTTTCGGTTTGCTAAACAATTCGCTTGACGTCTTTTTGCCATGAGCCCTGCAACAGCGAGTACCTTACCGGAGGTTGAAGCTGCGGATTCTACCGAATGGACCCACATGCGCCGCTCCGTCCGGTAGCTGTGGAGACCGGCGCGCGCCGCAGGATTCTACACACATGCTTAAGCTGCTACAACATAATCCTCGATTCAAGACCTGACAGGTGTATGCCAAGTTCAAACGAGCTCAATGAAGCCCTTTGACAAGTTTAGGTTCATCGAGTACGTCCTCCGTTCAGACGACTTTTTCCAATAGATTGAAATAGACGACAAAGCAGGGAGGCAGCCGATATCTTGGCATCATGAAAGGTTCGACTGGCAACGAAGTCTCATCGTTTCTTGGAAACCTGGGAACAGCTTCTTGAAGTAATCGATAAAAGAACACCAGGAAAGACCATGTGTTTAAATGGTTGGCTCTCATCTTTCCAACTTTGCCTGCGCCATTTTACCATCCCGACGCCAAGCCAAATGGAAAGCATAAGAAGGCGCAGTCTCGCCCTCGTCTGCCAAGAGCACAACCACTGCCAAGATGTGAGAGGGCATCAACCACAGCAGCAAGCGAAAAGACGGCAAAGTCGTTGACAGCTACACCATCTGGCTCTGAGGATCGTCAATCGGCCGCGTTGCTGTATCCAGCACAGCCTCCCATCCAAGTTCTACGATGCTCTTTGCCGCGCCCAATCATCATGAGTTCTTTGCACGTCAGGACCCGGACAGGTTTTGAGCCTAAGCGATATCCATGACCGAACCTCATGGACCATTCTGCGTTGAGCATGGCTTAGAATAAGCTATCTGGCGCTATGAAAGTGGCCTCTTTTTTCCTTTTACCATGTGAATGTGTTGGTATTCCTATCACAGGGTAGTTGGTTCGAA
>JFFI01002028.1:25919-84180 GCA_001563125.1 Colletotrichum salicis
TTACTTCAGATGGCGTGGCGGAGGATGTTGAACATAATGCAGGTGAACGAAGCAGGGTCACATGAAGCCTTCAGAAGCATGGTCTGTTGCTATCCGATTTGCGCTATAAGGTATTGACAACTGGAAAGAGCAACAATGTCGAGAGCTGGTCGGGCTAGCCGCGTAACCCTGAGGACGAATTTGACACAAGGTATAAGAAAATGTGGATGGCGTTCGTCCGTGACCGTTACCCCATATTCCATCAAGTCTGGCCGCCAAGGTTTCTCCAATGGCACTCTCAAGGCTATGGACCAAAGGAAACCTAGTCCTCGGTCCTTCCTAAGAAAAGCCGATCTCGAGGTCTATGGCCAAGATTTCCTACCCATGATGGGCAGCAAGGTTATCCATCAATAAGGCCCACGTGGACGCTGTGTACGCTTTCTATTCGATATTTTCGTTTACCTACGGGAGTGCTTTATCTCGTCGCACATCTTACATATAACAGTTGGATGGACTGTCTATGTTGGTGTTTAAGAGAAATAAGTATAATATGAACTACCCCGTCCTAGGGTCCTGATAGCCTACTTCCTCAAATCTGTCTATCGGCTAATACTCATCCGAAGAAGGACATCTAGAAAATATAAACCAAAGCGTCCATTCGCTAGAAACCCCGCCATGGCCATCTTCACAGGCTTCGTCGAGAGGCTCAAATCTTTCAGCCCGCAGGAAAGAAGGGCAATCTTTTTCTACATCTGCGGCATCATGCTGTACAAATTCGGACTGGAGGCGTTCAACGGGTCCATCACGGCACTCGCTACCAACCGTTACGACTACGAAAGCGACACCAGAGGCACGCCGTCTCGAACTTTTGAACGTCTCGGTCTCCTCCAAGGATTAAACCAAGCCACGCAGTGTGTCGGTTCCATCCTCATTGCACCTCTCATCAAACACTACCCAACGAAGAATGTCCTTTCAGCAGCGATACTCCTCTTTGGCCTGATGACGGCGATCTTGCTCATTCTCGATGCTGCGACGGGAGGCACTTTTGTTCCAGAAGCTTATCGTAAGAAACATCCCAAAGATGAGTGGTCTTACTACGGAGATTACAACAATGACGCCATCATACCTATCTACACGGTCACCGGTATCGCCTACGGCATGGTCGAACTCATTCGCCGCGTCATCCCCCGAGACATCGTCGGAGGCAACGTCCAGAAACTTCGCCAGATGGACAGCTTGGTGCACATATTCTACGAAGTCGCCGGTACATCAGGCGCCTTCGTCACCGCGCTGGTCTTGATACCCAACCTAGGCAATAATCGCTCCTTCGTCATCACCCCGATCTGCTTCTCTTTTGCAGCTATCCTATGGTTCTTCGTTGTCGACGGGAGCCATGACCGCAACGCCCTCGCGCGAGCTGAGACCCGCAAGAGCAACTACTTTGTTAACATCGGCAAGGGCTTCCTTCTCTTCTTCGAGTCCATCTGGGTCGGCGCCAGGATTCTGTTTACATCGACGAGATTCGTCTGGCTTGTCCCGGCATACGGCGTAGCTCTCTACGGCCACCGATACCTCGAAAACGGCATCGCGCCCCAAGTCGCCCGACGATACCTGGGTAACTCGGCATGGTCGCAGATCATGGTTGGTGGCTCCAACTTTGGTGAGCTCCTGGGTGCCCTATTCGTCTTCCTATTCACAAACGTGATCAAGACGCCTATCCCGTGGCTTCGCCTCGATGCCCTCATGCTGCTCATTGTTTGGTATATCCCCTACTGGTACCCGCCCTCGGGACAAGTCGGGCAGGCCTGGATCGTCGCCGCCACCTTCTTGCCGGTTTCCTTCGGGTGGGCTGCGGGAGACGTATCGCTGGCTGCCTTTATCCAGGCTTCCCTCGCCAGGCTCGAGGACAAGGAGAACAGGGTTTCGCCTCTAGGTGCTGTCATGGCTTTCTTGTACTCCTTCTACATTGTTACGTACGCGATTGCCGGTACTTTCCTCGGGAGGTACCTCGACGGCGTTTACAACCGAACAGGATCAGTGCGAGAAGCGCTGGTGAACACCGCCGGAGTGCATTTCACCGTCATCATGGCCACGGTGTTTGCATCGACGTTTATTCCGAAGGGTTCTCGGTGTTTTAACCCCGAGATGCTGGATGACACGAAGCTGGATGAGGATATTGAAGAGTGCCCGCCTTCGCCATCTGACAAGGACATCATGCGTGAGGTTGGGCTGAAAAAGGAGGCGCCCGCGATCGTGGTGTGAGAACTCGGAGAACATGAGATTATAGTTGTTCGGAGACTTGAAAATTTCCGCGGCTTTTTTATGATTTGATAGGGAGTTGTCACGTCACAGAGGCCGAATTAGATTTTTTTTGGATGGAATCCTAGAGTGCTACGTTCCCCAACTATTCAAATCACTTTAATTTCATTTGCCGTGAATCCATTGTGTTTGCAACCTGACCATCATGCAGAAGTTTGGATTAAGTTTAGGCAACCACCTATCCATGATTGCAGACCATAACGGTAAAGGGAAACTCTCATCTATAATGACCTTGATGTCTCAGTCCCGCCTTCTCTTCAGAAGTCGGGCGTAAGGCCAGTCGGCCGTTCTACTACCTTAACTACATGTCGCAGATCGCAATGCTATGGACTGCGGTAAACATACCTGGCGCTTGGGGAGTTGTGTCAACCTCCTGAGTCTCCTGAGAAACGGAATAAAGCTCCACTTGATCTACATTTTGATCATTGCGCTTGTATGCTTTTACAGCTCAGTTAGTTTTGCTTCAGATTGAGCAATTCTGTCCCAGAGACAATTGCAATATCCCGAGTCTCCTCAATGGCGGAGTTAACCCGGCCACTCCGTCGTATTATTATCGTCCTATATCATAGCGTCTCTCGGCAGGAAGCCTCTACGAAAAGAGAAGTTTTTGCGATGGACCGACAACTGACTGTGGTTCTCTCCTTGGCCAAGAATTCAAGCCAAGGCCAATCGCCTCCTCAGTCCCCATGAGGTCTTACGCAATCGGCAAATCAACGGCAAACCACAACGTGAAAGGTCAAAGGCGCATTAATATGGAGCCCCTTGAGCTTTTGATAGTTATCAGGAGCTCGGGTATTGCGACCGAATCCGGCGCAGGGTAAAGCTAAGACACAAGTCTACCTGCTTGCGAAGCCTGGGATTGAGCCTCGTGGTTGCGGCTGATTCGGTTCTGTGCCCGAACTGTGCGAGAGAGATGTAGGGGGTCTAATGATTTGGGGGGTAGACCACGCAGCTTCTGACATGTCACTCTGGCAGGTTTCGTGTGGCAAAGTTTCTGTGGAGAAGTTTGAGGTCGACTAAGCATACCGAAAAGGGAGAGAAACGCTTTGGGCACTGGCCTGACGTGCCTGTCAATAAAGCCCACTTGAAGAACAATGTTTCGGTTCAGCTCTCGTAACTGGGTTCTTGCGAATAACGGGCAGGATATCACGAGGGGGAAAAGAAAAGATGGCACACGTCAAAGCGCGCGCAGGCACACAAAAGGGACGAATGTGGCTGTGTCTTCACCGCGTGTTTCGATTGTTTTTCCCGCGTTCGGATGAGAGGTGAGTAGGATGGAGCGGCAGCGGCAATGGCGATATTTCAAGAATTTGACTGGGGTCCATACTGGATATCATTTGTTGACTGTTCCTCCAGGTCTGGTCCCATCCCGTGGGGTGCCTGAATGATCTGCGTTCATGGTCCCGTTTCGCAGGCATCTCCCTGCTTCAAATCTCAACCATCTCAACCCCATGTCAGCCCAGGCTCTTCGTCATTACGCCTTTTCTGACAGGTTGACCAATGGTCACATAGTTATCATGTTGTTGAGGCATGTAGTAGACGGCGACCATTCGATGGTCGCCGTCCTTCACAGGTGACAGAGGCATGCTTGCTGGCCCGTCCGGGCCCTTCCGGGAGATTGATGCCGACTTAGACAGGGATTCTACCCACTCCAACTTGCCAACATGGAGTTAGCGTCTACTGAAAACTTGAGAGTGACAGGCCTAGTGGAAGAGCTGGGGTTAAAGGCTACCATAGATCCCTGCCGGGCCATCATCTCTGGGTCTCACGGCCTGGCTAGCTCCCTAGTGGAGGATCATCTCGAATTTGGCCCACAAGCCTGAGCTCTGTAGCTTTGGCATAACGCCACAGAGTTATCATATCTTCAGTACCCAACAATCCCTCAAGGAATTCCCCAAAGTGAGAAGTGATATCCCACCCTCATTCACTCGACGGCCCAGGCTGCAATGAAATCTGTAAGTTTCAGTGCTGATTGGAGAAGGCGGGAGATATCCTAGATGATCCCGAAGATCCGCCCTTCTTCGCAAGCTTTTCTCGAAGAGGGAATTGAAATCCGCATCTTGCGTGGCATTCCGCGTCGCACCCCCGATCCCGATTCCGAGTTGTATCCGGGGCATGGACTGTCGTCAGTCGCCGGAAATCTCTGGGCACGGCCTTTCGATCCCGGGGGAACCGCACCAAGTCCCGTGGAATCCCACTTACCGGCTGTATGAGCATTGGAGAGATAGCCATGAGACCGCTTAGCTAGTTTAAAGATTGATAACGCGCACAGATTCGAGACCGGTCGATACCAAGCAGTTATCTGCCATGGAAATAACAAATCACAGGGGCGGAATTGGGCCCCTAGGGCAGCAAAACACCTCGGATCCGCCGGCCGGGCCACCCGTAGGAATGGCGATCCGTCAATCATCTAAACTCTCTTGACAGCCGCATCAGTAAGTTATATTAAGGGCCTGGCGGTAGTTGGCAGAACGGTGAAGCCAGAGAGGCAGCCTTTGGCGGAAAACAGCGGTTTTGAGCGGATTGAAAAAGCAAAGCTGAGTCCTGGCTTGCAGATGATCCCTTCACTAGTCCAAGGTGCTGAACCGAAAACTCGAACGATTCTGTGAGACAGAACACACTGTGACAGTTTTTCATCCTCTCACACTAAGCCCTAATATGAAACTGTGAGAGGAAATGCTTGCTACCCAAGGCTGTAGATCACGTCGGCTAGACCAGGGTTTGTGCAGTCCGTATTGGTCACGAGGACTGCAATCACTAGGAATCAAGGGCCAAGATCCTCGAAGTACATCCAGACTGCCCCTGCTTCCAGCTTGGGCCAAACTCTAATGGGTTTCTGTAGGGTATGCTGCTAATTACCCCATGCTTCCAGACATCCCCAGTCAACTTACGGATATCCCATGCAGCGACCCACGACGCCCATGCCTTATCAAACGGCACAGAAAACTTGTAATACTTTGTTTCCTATCCGTAATGGCGGCATCTGAACGCCAGGGCAAGGGAAAGCTACGTCGCCACTCGCAACAATGAAGCCCCCGCAGATGTCGGGCTGCATGACACACCGTTACCGGAATGACGAGAACTGAAATGATCTCCAATGCTTTGCCTTGAGAAGCCCTGGATGCCCAGGGGGTTTCCGTCTGAGCTTGGACCATCTCTCAAGGATCCGACGACGATGCTACACTGCAGGACTATTTCGGTTTAGACATAGAAAGGCATCCTGCAACCTGACCGAGGATTTTCCACCTACATAATGAAAGCTTCACGCTAAAAGTTGCGATGATGCCCCCTTCTCTGATGTATGGGTGTCAATGGATACGATTCAGCTACTAGGCCGAATCTCCTTCAGACCGCTACCTACATTCTACTAGTACTTGATATTTCTCCTTCACCGAGTCTTTTACAGACACACGCCCCCAACCCAAGCTGAAATTACGCACCTCTCTGCATCTCCAAATCGCAACTCCTTCAACAAACGACATACGCTTTGATTCCACTTCCATCATACCGGCGCAGTATACCATAGGTCTCCAGACTATGGGCTTCGCCAACACTTTGCGCTTGTAACATCCGCTTAGTTCGTTATTAGACGAAGCGTCGGAGCCGAAACTCGGAAACAATCAACTCAAGAAAATCGCCTCTCTCTATTTGACTGGATAATCAACCTCCGCCATCAACAACAAGGAGATACTACCCGCGAAGAAAATGGAGATCACGGAGCTTGTTAACAACAAGGAGCGCTACCGCCGCTTCTACTGCAGTTGGAAGACCTGCGAGAAGGTAATGTCTTGTGCTTTCCTGAATCCCGAACGTTGACAAGAGGCTGCACGGAAATCTCTGAAGAATATCATGCTTACGTACGTGTTCCTACAGGGTTTCAACCGCAAGTCGGACCTCATCAGACACTTCCGAATTCATACCAATGAGCGGCCGTATCCATGCCCAGCACCGGGCTGCGAGAGGAGTTTCATTCAACGAAGTGCGTTGACTGTGCACCTCCGTACGCACACTGGAGAGAAGCCATACGAGTGTCAGTATCCTGGATGCTACAAGCGATTCGCCGATGTAAGTAAACACTTGTTATAATTAATAACGAAACTCTGACCAGAATTTTCCCAAGTCTTCCAGTTTTTCGCGCCATCGACGGGTGCATTTGGGCAAGCGTCCATATACATGTGCCATTGAAACCTGTCGGAAAAGGTCAGTCACAGATTTTGACTTCTTTGGCCACTTGAGTTCAAGCTAATAGAAATCAGTTTCTGTCGGAAGGTAGCTTTGATCCAACATCACAAGATCTACCATGACTCGACTTCTGGAGAGGAATCCGACACGTCTTCGACATCGGAGGAACTTACGCACACTTCGAAACACGAAAGCCCCGTGACGAGTCCGATTTCGATGCCGGAGCATGTCCATAGTAACATTACGAGCCCCACGCAAACGATTGAGGAGCATCGATCTCCGCTTGAATCCACGCATCACACGACGCAACAGTTCAACAAACCGGAAGAGCTTTTTTACGAAAGCCAAGCGAGTGAGCAACTGGCATTCCCGACTATTCATGCAGAATACGAGTACGAAGAGCCACAGGGCTTCTATCAGGATCCTCTCTACTCAAACTGCAATGAGGATGTCGTATATCAACGGCCGAGTCCTTATTGGCACTTCTACCCATCTTCCCAGTACTCAGCTTGCGGGTGCAACTCACATCCAGCAAATATACCTTGGAGTTCAGCGGGTATGGTTGGCAACGCAGAGGTCAGCAACGGTACTGGATACCTGCTTGCGCAAGATCACGCGCCCTCCATGGCTGGATTCCCTCCAACTATTGTACCACGCCATGCCCAGCATATTCAGGAGGCGGAGTGGCCGAGAAGTCAGATGTGGTACAATGATGGGATGCGAATGTCTCCCGATTTTGGTCCGACCAGAATGGCAGACTCTTACAGATTCGATTGAAACATACGCATAATAAGCCGCGAGTCGGTCACGACTGATTTCAGTCAGTTGTGATAGCATTGGTTGTGCTGTTTTTCACGCATTTGATTTTACGAGCGACCGAATCCCATCTTAAAATACAAATCTAAGAACATAATCTCCGAAAGAATAGCATAAGAAAATAAAGAATACAATGGGCGATCCGATCTATATCTTCGGGCCTCTGCATGATACAACCCACTCCGATTAAACTCGGTTGATCTTGAAGCCACCTGGAACTCTGTGCTGAATGAAGCTGTCCGGGTCATACCCCTCCGCAACTCTTCGGGTATGCTCCACATTGGCTGCTCCATAACTTCCAATTGCGTTCTGCCTCGAGTCCGCATAGGGAAGGTACCTGAACTCAGTGTCGCTCCCAACAGACTTTGAGAAGTCTTCAATTCTCTTGTTCACGGCTGCAACCTGCTGGTAAACCCGGGGGTAGAGCTCCTAGCTGTTCGATCCTAATAGAGTTACCCTCATAACGAAAAGAACCTTGTTGCGCGAGACTCGCTTGAGTCCGAGCATGTTGCCCCCCTTCTGCAGGCCAATGTCTGCGAAGTATGACGGGATCGGTTGGAAATCGAGGATCGTGGTGAAGTTCTTTGGCCCGAGCAATGCCTTCATGTCTGCGACGAGGCCGTCATGCTGTTCGATGCAATACCGCAAGACTCTTGGATCATTGACTGCGGTTAAGGCTCCAGCTCCAGCATTTCTAGAAAAAATATCAGCTACTTTCGAACTTATCTGGGGTGATACATCCTCGGTCACCGATTTTTACCGGACAGCGCAGTACTATTGGCAGCCTCGACAAGCGTCACTGACTTCTTCGTTCTCGGAGCTGACGTCGGGATACGGTTGAAGGCATCGAATGCTGTACTGTTGGCCTTGTTCTTGGTATTGACATCAGTCACCCTCATGATGCTGTCCTCGGTTTCGGGATCGTAGGTGACGAAAAATAGCACCGCATTGTCCTCAAACGATCGATCCGAGTCGGCGAATCCAGCGACGGCATCAACAATTTCGTCAGAGTGCTCTCGGCCGAAATTCTTCGCTCCATTTGCAGATTCTCGGCCGGAAACGCTTGGAGATCAAACCTAGTGACAATGCCAAAGTTACTGCTGCCTCCCTTCAGCGCCCGCCACAGGTCCGCATTAGCCGAAGCGTTGGCGTTCAAAATCTCGCCGCTCGCCAGTACCAGCTCGAAGTTGACGACGCTATCGTAGGCGAAGCCCGTCCGCGCCGTGTACCATGAGATGCCACCGCCGAGAAGGAGTCCGCCGACACCCACGACAGCTTCCCTTCCACCGGTCACAGTGACTCCGTCTTTTTCCAACGCGGCGTACACAGATCCCCATCGCGCCCCGGTTCCGATGCTTGCGACGTTCGTAGCTGCGTCGTACATGGTGGTGTTGAGGTGCGTCAAGTCGATGGTCACATCTTCGGCAATATTGTTCTGGTTATCACCCCCGTGCCCACCGCTACGAATGGCCACATGCCAGTCTCCGGTACCATTCCCGGCAGAGCGAAGAGCGATGAGAATTTCGGAAACCTCGGTGACGGTGCTTGGAAGAACGAAGCACCAAGGTTGTTTGCGGGTTGCGATAGCGTAGGAGCCGTTTTGAACGAGAGATTGGTAAAGGAGAGAAGACGGGAAGTGTACGGCGTGAGAAAGATTGGCGGCAACAAGGGCGTCACACTAGATAGATATTAGCCGAGGATGGTCAGGATGCGTTGTTTGGGGAAGGGCTGCGGACTGCAGGAAAGCCGGACAGGCCTTGCGTGCCATTGATTGCTACCGATTGTTGTCCCTGCACGCCGTTGAGCAGCAGTAACTGTAGTAGCGAGGCAGTCAATGCGCCCTTTGACTTTGAGGATTGTCGGAAAAGCATCGTGATGAATTCGAGAAATGTTGATCTGAGAGAATCAGACAAGATGAAGTGCTGTTTATGGTGGAATGCATGAGGTCTTTCCTGCACTAATGGATGGGGAAACAACTCTCTATTTATTCTCAATCTGCCACTTACATGCCGAGCCAGGATTTTCAGCGCCATTTCCATCAATGCCACCTGCGATGTTGTAATTGAGTGTCAGGTGCGCCGGAGGGGCACCGGGGGAGCACCGGCATAGTGCCGGGGGAGTACCGGCTAGTGGGTCAGAGTGGTCTATTGTTAATCCACCCGCAAAACCATAAGAAGGCAGAGGCTGCGGAGGAAATCCTAGAGGAAGATAGGATCGAATGCTAGTCATAACCCAATACCTACCAGTGCCTTGTCGAATCCTTCACTCTGCGCGAAGCCCCCTTGACAGTGAGGATCATCGTGAGCAAGCACGGCCATCAATCAGGCTTAGATCTGCGCCCTAGTCTCATAAAAAGACTGTAATGGCATCTTGGCGCGGTCTTTGTCCGTAGTAGTTGTACAAAGCCTATATTTTTGATATATATCAAGAAGCATTCTGCTCTTCTCATGGACAACATAGTAAATTTACGCGTATTTATGTTGGTAGATTGTGGCTAGGTCTTACTGCCACGCGAAGCTAGGCCCTAACCAGACTTTGATCGTGCAGATCAGGGGAATCGAAGACTGTTAAGGAAATACGCGCAAATATGATCTAGTCCACTGATGACAACTTGCGGTAGGCGGGCGTCAGCTGAGTTGACATGTGGTCGATCGAAGCCTGGGTTGATACAATCTTGACGCCCCGGAACCGGCTGATAAGGTAGGGAATATTGAACCAGTGATCTCCGTGACCGTGAGTGATGTATATGGTCGTCAAAGTCCTGCCATTGAGGGTCTCTTGAATCCAATCACCAAGCGAGACAGCTTGGGTCGAAGTGAATGAAGTGTCGATCAATGCGGCCTCCGAAGGCCCGGAGATCATAGTTAAGACGGTAGGCTGCCACATTCCAATAGAGCCGTCCGGTAGAAGTTCACTGGTTGGGATGGGTGGAGCGTAGTAGAGGTCGGCTCGAAGAGGCGCAATAGATTCCATGGCTGTGATTAAATGAGTTGGGGCTGGGATTGAAAAATCAGGAGTAGGTCGGTGGAAGATGAATGCAATGTGGTTAATGAAGATAGTACTCAAGAGACAAGGAACTGGCAGAAATTCTCGGCTTTAAGTACTGAAATACCGAACAATGTTGGCCATTTCCATTGCAAATGCGCCTACATGTAGTCCTCATCCATTGGATCATGCGGAGACCTCCGGTGAAGTTCCAGATGAGGGCGATGTGCTTCTCTATCGAAATCCTAATCCTGTGTTGATTAGTAAAAGGTCAGGCTGTGGTGATGATATGCCCAGCTAAGATCTGTTGTCACTTGATGGCGGGTATTCCAACCCACGGAGTCAAGAACATTCAAGTCCAGCCGGGGAACTCCGGGATTGGCTTTGGACTGCTGTGCTGGTATGTCAGCGGTGTTTCTACGAAGAGTCCATCCGTCTACAAATAGTTCTTTCAAGCAGCTCCGCAATCTCGTCCCAAATTCTTACCTTTAAGACCAAAGATATCAGCATAGGGCTGCCACTTCAAGTCGGCCCACAGGTGATGGAACGTCTTTGGCGCAGGTTTGACTAGCCGGAGATGCTCCTTGATGTGCCCCGTCCTAACTGCAGCTAGGGTATCCTTGGCTCGGAGTGCTCCTGAGACCCCACCACGCCCTTCGGTGTGCATTTGTCAGATCTGCGTGGTACTAACACAGATTCAAACTCAAAGCACTCCGAATCTTGGTAGAGCTGTCTGACTTACAGGCTAGCAGGATTCGACGTTTCTCATCAGCATCACCGCAGCAGCACCCTCATCGTGTACTGCTATATCGTACACCTTATCATGTCAGCCAACGCATCTTTTAGCAACAACGCCCCGACTATCGAAAGGCGTTCCGGAGTACTCCGCCCGCGTAAGAAAAGAGCACAAGTAGTGAGAGCTTGCGATACATGTCGTTTGCACCGCATCAAGTGTGACAGCCAGGTTCCATGCTCTAACTGCGATGCTTGTAGCAAAAGTTGTAGAAATGCTGCAATCAGACAGATGTCACCATCCGAGGCTTTCCGAGAAATCGAGCGCCTCAGGGCCAAGATTCTAGAACTTGAAGAACGGCTCCAACATGCGGGAGCTCGCACGACTGATGACGACACACACGGACAACCTAACGCGGGATCATCGTTGCGAGAGACGCCAGCGCCTATTCAAAGTAGACAGGGAATTCGCATACCTGCGGGTACTTCGGGCAATGAGACGTGGTACGGGGTGTTATCTCTCTTCCACTTCATTGGGCGCGTCTCGAGCTCCATATCCACCATGCTAGACCGGCCGTGTTTGCCCGCAGAGATGCTCAATCCCAACTCTTCAAACAATCTTCTAAACGAACCCAAAAGGATTCAAAGTCCAGACATCAGAGTCCGTGGCGAATTACCGTCTCATGGCGCGAGTAGTTACTCGCGCCCAATGCAGGAAGAGTTCTTCCTGGACATGTACTGGCAATCTTACCATACCTCCGTGTTCCCAATCCTTGACGAGACCGAGTTTAGACGGTACTATCGGTCTCTATGCTTGACGCAAAGCAGCACCAGCACTAGACAACCTTCCGCGATCGTCGATATAGTGCTCGCCATCTGTATTCAGATGGGATTTTCTTCACAACCAGCCTTGCGGCGAAGGTTTTCGCCAGATCCCGCGGATGCCACTATTGCTGGTCGGCTATATTATATCCGCTCTCAGCACCTCTTGGCCTACGAGTTGGAAAATCCGACCTTGTCCACGCTGCAGTGTCAATTACTGAGCGCCGTCTACCTTTGCTCGTCCACTTTTCACAATATGTCAGATAGCGCCTGCTCAGCGGCCGTTCATACAGCGTACATGCTGGGTCTCCATCTGGCCCCTCCTGAGTATCTGCCGGATCGCGACCGCTAGGTGAGGAGACGTCTTTGGTGGGTTCTATATATCTTGGACAGCAAGATTGGAATCAAGTACGGCCGTCCCTTCTCTCTGCGTCAAGAGCCGTCACTTTCCGATTTGCCGGAGGACGACCTGAACGTTGCTGCCGAGGCAGGATCCGATCCGTCTGCTCTTGGAAACAACTTGAGCTGGTTGACGTTCCACCGCGAGCATGCGAGACTCTTTTGTGTTGCACGTGCCGCGTACACTCAATTATATGGGACTCAGACAGGCGAGTCCGCTGTGTCTAGAGTACTCGGTCAACTGAGCATGTCGAGTGATCATGAGGAGACGGTGAAATCGGCTGTAAGGTTACTCGAAGACTGGTCGGCCGGGGTACCTGAGGAACTGCAGGTTCAGCGAGTAGGCAGCGGCTGCGGACTCTCGACAATCCCGGCGGCTCTTGAACCTGACCCATTCTCGCCCCTGTGGCTCGAGAGACAGCGCCTGTTGCTGGAGTTGACGTACCACAATATCTGTGTCACTCTTTTCCGTCTTTTCATAAGTTTCAGCACAGCCCCGGTGTCGCCCCTCGTGGAGCAGATGACTCTCAGATGTGCTCAGCATGCCATGGCCGTCACAAATATCCTCCATCAGGTTGTAACATCGTCATCAACACTGACAGGCTGGCATGAGGCCTTCAAATGGCAGTGGAATGCTGCAATGAAACTGGTGGGATTCGTCCTCGCGTCGGGCCCAGTCGAGTCAGCATCTCTCGCAAGAGAGAGTATTGAGCTCTCCATTGTCGTTCTTGAAGACTTTGCTAATGGCATGGTGGTGGCAGCAAAGGCTGTGGATGTTGTGCGAAAAGTCATAGTTAAGTTGGACGATGTCTTGCAAGCAACGGGGATGAACACAAGTTCAACAGGGAACGAGATTGGGCGTACCTTAGGGGCTTCAGCCGAACCCGGTTCACTGAGACCCGGGGCACACGTCAATTATACGCCATTGAGCATGGATGTTGAGGTGGAATTTGCAAACCCTACCGATCTGTCGGTTCAAGATATCCTTAGCATGGCTTCAAACGTCGACCAGTATGCTGAACCGCATATGCTTTGGCCTGATATATACATGTAGGGATCATGTAAGTCAGTCTCTTGCTTGGAAAGACCACCATGAGAGTTGAGGCATGGTATAGATCTTTGCACCGCCATATTGGGGCATATTTGCACCAGCGATCGTCAACATGAAGGCAAACACAATTGTACCGAGTTATCTCGCAAATGGCCCTTCACCCCCTCAATCTTCCCTACGCGTCTCAAAAGCATCCCCGATCCTCATAATCTTCAGCCTCTCCCAGTCCAGAAACTGCGCATTATCCTTCCGCAACCTCTCCTCGACCTCTCCAGAGTTCGTCACATCAAAGAACGCCTGCGCCGCCTCCTCGTCCTTGAACCCAATCTCCACCACAGCATCGGGCTCTTCTCCGGTGCTTTTCCCGATGAGGACGGTCGGCTCATCGTTTGGCGATCGATCAATATACCGCCTCGAGTGTAAGGAGGGGAAGCGGGAGCCGGTGAGCTCTCGCGTGAGGGGTATGTGTATGTATTCGTAGTGGTCTCTGAATTCGGCGTGTGTGATGTCCTTTTTGCGGTAGAGGAACAAAATTAAGCGATAGTTCATGTTTGGTTGGTGGATGAAGGACAGTCGGGCCAAGTGGGACTTTGTTTAGGGTGTATCTTGGATCAGAACATATGCGACGTCGAGCTCTAAGGAAGACTTTGTCGATTTCTGTCAAATACTAAGTAGGCGGGGTGAGAGTTGTCCTCAGGACAGCGTCGAAAGTTTAAAACAACGTCGATGTCACACAGTACACTCGAGAGTCCAGCGTGTTCTCGGTCCGAACACTTTCAGGTCCGAGAACCCACCAGAGGTTGTCGATCCGCAGCTAGAAAGAATTTTCGGGAAGCAGAACCACAACGTTCTAAGTAATAACTTGAACTCCCAATACTGAGATTTGCCTTCAACAAGTTCCTCTTGCTTGTCGCCTCCTCAAGTTGAAAGACACATGCACGGTGGTCACTGCACTGCCACGAGTCGCTCAGGAAATAAGCTTTCCAGACATTCCGTCATTCGTGATCCGAGTCAGTGGCTGATGCAGATCCTCGGCATATGACCTCGCCATCAAAACATCTTTGCACTTCTTCATAATGGCATGCAGTAAATACTATGATAATTGAATTATTATATGATATGCGAGGCCGTCAACTAAATGTGACGACACTCGATTTGTACAATCGGCCAACTGGGGGGACCTGTTTCCAAAACTCCGGATCCGGTAATGTACAACACCCATAGTAACCCCGCGATCCCGATCTATACCAACGCCATCACTTTAAAGGATAAGCCACAAACATTTAGTTGCGGTTGTTGACAGGGGGAACCTCAACAGAAGCGGGCTCGCCCTTCTGGAGATCCTCAGCAACCTTCTTAGCAGCACCCTTGTTGCCGACGCTGTTGAGCCACTTGTCGAGCTTGTACTGGTCGACGGCGCGGAAGCCGTTCACAGCAGGGGGCAGGACCTTGGTGCACTCGGTGAGCTGGTTGATGTTGTTGACGCCCAGGAGGGAGAGGCGGATGTATTCACGAGCGTAGTCCTGTTGAGCGAACGCATGTTAGCAACCTAATGAATCATAATTTCTGCGCGCAACTCATCCGGGTGAATCAGCTTACCTCGTTCCAGTGGTTCTGTCCGCCAGGGCCAGCAAACTCCTTGAACTCCTTGGCCGTCTCGGGGTGCTGGGAGATGGCAATGTCACTGGGGAACTTGAACACGCGAGGTGGCGAGTTGGAGCTGAGCGTCTCCTTGTAGTAGAGCACGTCCCAGACGCCCGGCGTGCTGTCCTGGGGGTCGCCGGCGCGGGTGGTGTTGACAAAGTTCTGCTGGCTGGTGGTGTGCGCGCCGAGCAGGGCGACGAGGCCGTGCGGGCCGATGGTCTTGTCGCGGAAGAGCTGGATCAGCTGGTCGGCCGGTTGGAAGGGGCTTGGGAGGAGACCGCCGGGGGAACCGTTGGCGCTGTCCTTGCGGCCGACGTAGGACTTGATGCGGGGGCCGAGGGGGCAGACTACTGTTGCGACATTGGCGCCCATCTATTCGTGTAAGTGGTCAGCAAAGATCAAAAGTGAATATGGTTTTGATCAGGATAGTGAAACGTACCTGGATGAAGTCACCCATGCCAATGTCCCAGCCCATGGACTTGTACTTGCCATACAGCTCCTGGAACTTGACAGCAATCTCCTGCAGACCGCGGTTCTCGAAACGGTCAATCTCGCCGGGGGCAAGCAGAATGCTGCCGTCGGCACCGCCTCCCTGGGACGCCGTAGCCTTGGACCACGTCCCGGCGTCGTGGAATCCAAGACGGACCGCGGCGCGGGCAAGACCCGTGCAGCGGCCCGACTTACCGGCCATGAACTGGTACATATCGTCGGCGACGTAGCGCCAGACGCAGCAGGTATCCTTTTTGCACTTGTCCGAGGTAAGATCGGGGACCTTGCTGTAGCGGTCGTTGGATTCCGGGTCGCCTTTGCCCTGGAGCATCTTCTTGATGTCCTTGCCGACGGGGGTGAGGTCCTTATCCTTGAGGGTGACGAGGTCGCCGAGGAGCTCGGTGGAGTCGCCGGCGTCGGTTTTGCGGGACATGATTTCGGCCATTTGCTCGCCCATGCCTGGGTAGCCCATGGTTCCTGGGAGGGAGACCAGGGCCAGGGAGGTGGCGAGGACTGATGTGATGTGCATGATGATAGTTGTATATCGACGGAAGCGAATGTGACGAATTAGAAGAAGATGGTAATGTCGAAATAGCGAATGACAATGACACTGACGGTCGTTGGAAAGAAGGGAAAGGGAGAGAGAGGAGATGACCCGATGAGGAGGAGATGATACTAGAGGAGGAAGCCGGACATCATGGCCTTATATCATCTTGGTTCTTGGCAAAGAGCCATCCATCACGGCATGGTCTCTCAGAACCAGGCTTGTCCAGCTTTCTTCCACGAGGCTCTCGGACGTTTATTCTCTCCAAAAGAGGGCTCGCCTTCCTAGCGTGCATGGCTCCTTCGGGACAAGCGCTCCGGTGCCTGAGTCTAAACAGACACCGACAACTCTAGTCAGATCTCACGACACGAGTAGCTCGATTTCCTCGGATCCCGGGTATTGTCAACTCTCAAGAAAGCCTGCCGTGCCAGCTTGGCTCCGTGGCGTGTATAACTCAGCCCTTTAGAAGGAGGATCGAGGGAACAGAAAGCATGCCACCCCGGACTTGGAGACGGCCACAACGAAGGAACAAGAAACACGATGCCTATCCTTTATTAGGCTAGCCTTGGGCCCCGGCGGCCCATCAGTGATCACTCACCGCACCGTCCGCCCCGGCATCAGCAGAAATTCCTAAAAAGATCATTCGCCGAAGAGAGCGGCTCGGTCTGACGGTCGACCAGGGGAGGGAACCAGAGGTCTGGATAAGGGCACCCATGCGCCGGAGCTGTACATGCACGCTAAGCCGGCTCTAACAATAGACTCGCATACATGTGGCATACAGATGCGCCCCACCCCGACGTGTGAAGTCCGTGATCCCCGCTTGCACCGGCCGTGTCACGGTGCGCAGACTCGCCGGTGACAGAGGTCGAACTCTCGTATCGTATACCACTAGGCACAACGCCACGCCAAGAACGACGGCGCGGGATTGGATGGCGAGCGTTTAAACTTCTTGGGTTGGTATACGGCGCCAAAACAGAGAGACAGAGCTAGATCGCCAGGGCAAAAGGGGTCCCTCCATGTACTTTGGAAGAGCTAGATGGGAAACAAGAGGCTTGAAGAGAAAGAAGGTTGTTTGTGAAGCCGTCAGACTGAAGAGGAATGAGCTAGGCACGACAGTTGGACAGACCCGAGAGGCCGTTGCCTAGGCTGCGATGAGCGGTGCGTCGCGACTCGCGTGGCGCCGTTCGCTGGGCCAAGATCAACAGCTTGTTGGTCTTTGTTTCCCAAAGGCCGCTCGGTGTTGTCGTCTCGCTCCCCCATTCCTTCTCTTACCATCCCGCCTGACACTATTGAGCGCCGCAAATGCGCTGGCACGGCTGGCAGGTCGGTCTGCAGTCGTCCATTCTTACCTTTACCTTTCTCCTGATTGGGACGAGGGCCCTGAAGAAAGATGCGGTATCCGATGTTGATCAGTGGGCCCGCTCGGATGAAAATGTCAGTTCCGCACATATACGAGCATCTGCACGTCGCCCATTGTTATATGCTCAATTCCCCTCCTCCTAACTGGCTGGTTGAGGGAGATCGAGCACTGAGCAGAAGAGAGCACCTGAGAGTCTGTGTTTCTTCCTCTCCCGCCCGAGTTGTTGGCCTGGTGCGACCCGCGCCACGAGGAAATCGCAGCCCCCATTCCTCCATCCTTCCAGCGCAGAACCTTCCGTAGCACGGTGCTCATGCTTGTTCAACCTCTGCTGCGGTCCTGTGGAGGATCAAGCACGACTTCGGACGAGCCTCCATGTCCCTACTCCGTACTGCCAGCCTTGTCGACGCAGGTACCGCTGCTGGCTCAAGGTTAGCTCGTTTGACTGGCGTTCGTTTCTATGCCGACCCGGTCTCGAGTTTGTTTTCACCTCGATCCAACCAGGTGCAAGAGAGCCGTGTTCCGACTGGGAAGGATTCGTTTACGAAGGAACTCTCAAACGCAGTAGCGATGAAATTCGACATTCATGCGAACCCACCGGATTCTGAGTTGTTCGGATGGATGAGATCTGGATCAGGTTCATCAGAAGAGTAATCATGGGAGAGGGGAAAAGTAAGAATTGCTCCGCAGCGTTTGGTCAGCTTGAAAGGAGACAGACCCAACCATGCGGAAACATGTGTCCCAATCGGGGCTTGACCTATTTTCAGCTGTGGCGCACGGCAATCCAGCCGCACCGTTTGCTGCCGACTTTTGCTTCATCTTATTACCTAAGGCAAGGCAAAGGTCACTCGCTCATCTTGAGTCGCAGCCCTTTCTTGAACTCATTCGCTCACGTCTTCCCTTTGGTTGCCAGCTACTTGCGTAAGATAAGCTTACTTTCTTGATCCAAAGAAAGAAGCCTGCAGAGTGCTGCATATGCTGAGATGCCCTGTTGAACCTGGCTATTGGGATGCATTGGCTTGGCTGCAGGACTTCAACTGCAGCTCGAGATGCTTTGTCGCCGGATCTTGAAGACCAACTAGCCCCCCCCCTTTCCTCACTGCCAAGCCCGCTACTATTGATCTTTCTAACTCGTTTCAGAGAATGAGTTCAGCTGTCTAGAAGTCTCTTGACAGATAGTTGACACTTGTGACTTGGGGACCGAAGGCAAATTCGTTTACGAATGGTGACTGGGAATTTTCGGGTCACATTAGACTTCTAGACTTGGAGACCTTCTTTGGGGTTGCACTCATCGGCATTTGGAGAATGAAGCAGAAACATTCTCAACCCCGGTGTCGATCATGGGCAATCAATCGCATGCCTCCTTCACCCAACCCATGAAGCTAGGCTGAACTTGGCCGATGCCGAAGTAGGTGAGTCACAGGTGACGGTCAGCACCGGTGCCAGGAACCTAGCAGGCTGGGCCATACATGCAATACTGGGTTGGCACCTTTTCAGGTCAGGTCAGGTCAGGAAATACTCGTATTATCCCATTCGTACTGTAATTGACACATAGAGAAAAAAAAAAAGAGCTGCTCAGTCTAGCCCAAGTACAAACAAGGGGAGGTCAATGAGTCGGACCCCCCATGCAAAAGATGTTTCCATTACCACCCTAAACTTTTCCTTTTTTTTTTTTGATTCGACGATTCCCGGAAATCTTGCTTACTCCTCATCGTCCTCCTCAGCAGCGGCGCCCTTCTTGGCCTTCGCCGCGGCAACCCACTCCTGGGCCTTGGCCATCACCTTATCCCGGCCCTTAGGGCTGATCTTCTCCTCCCAATCGGCCCACCTCTTGAACCACTTCATCGCCTTCTTGGGCTTCAGGCCCTTGGCCTTGGTACCCCTCTCAAACACGTCTCGGATCGCCGTGGCGTCCGGCTCGGCGGCCGCGATCTCGAGGTCCGCCAGTTGGTTCCACAGGTCGAACCGCTTCGGCCACGTAGCGAGGATCGTCTCAAACGTCGTGCGGCCGCGCTCGGCATCACCGTTGGGCGACTTGAACTCGAGGGCACCAAAAGAGGCCATCAGCTGCGCTGTGTGACGCTCCTCCAGGGCTTGGGTCGCGCGGGGCAGAAGGGCACGCGCGCGGTCGGGCTCGTTCATCGTCACGTGGAGGAAGTGGGCGTAGTTCTCCCAGACCTTTGGTGACTTTGACTTGAACTTGGCGACTAGTGACTGGAAGACATCATCCGCTTGCTGCATGGATGCGTTAGTAACAATTGAGTTCCATGGAGTATTGAGAAAGCTTACTTTGAGCTTTCCGGACTGGATGTAAATACTGGCCAGACGCTCGTGAACCTCCTGCTCGTCGTTGTACTGGCAGGCGCGCTTGAAGACCTCCTCGGTGGAAGCCTTGGTGCCGTAGGCAACCTCCAAGTTGAGGTAGGCGGTCCAGACGTTGAGCTTCTCGGTCTGCTCCCGGATGTTGATCGTCTTGATGGCGCGCTCGGCAGTCTCGCGGGCCTTGGACAACTCGCTAACCTTCATCTGCAGAGCCATGTACTCAATCCACAGCTGGGATGAGTCGGGCTGACCCAACAGGAGACGCTCGTAGTCGGTGGCGGTTTGTGGTCCGTGGGCGTCAAGATCGCCTGTACGATCAATCTGGATCTCGCCACCCTTCTTTGAATTCTTTTCGGTCTTCTTTGACTTCTTTGATTTGGCCTTTGACTCGTTTCCTGAATCGTCAAACGCGTCGCCAGTCCAGTCGTACTTGCCAGAGGTGAGGTCCTTGCTAGCTGTCGCGTCTTCGTCCATTTCCACGTCGCTGTCCTCCTCCTCATCCTCGTCACCGTCTTCGTACTCTTCGTCTTCCTCGTCAGACTCCTCGAGGTTGTCGGTGCCACTAATGGTGAGTTGAGCGCCGCCGTCTCCCATCTCAATGTCAGAGTCCTCATCACTCTCGAGATCCGCACCTCCATCGGCGTCTTCCATATCGCTGTCCTCATCGAAGTAGCTAGGCTTGAGGCCAAATGTGATACGCCTCTTCTCATCGTCCACTGAGAGAATCTTGGCCTTGACCGCATCGCCCTCGTTGTAGAGCTTGCGGGCATCCTCAACGGGCTTCTCGGCCATCTGACTGCGATGGCACAGGCCACTGACGTTGAGGGAGTTGTCGACTACGATGAATGCACCAAACTCCTCGACCTTGCGGACCTTTCCGGTCACGATCTGTCCCTCCTTAACGTCCTTGTACGTCACGGGGGGCGTGTAGTCGTTCTCAACCACGGAGGCCTTGAGACTAAGCTCGACCTGGCTGGTAGCGGCGTCAACATTGATCACTCGGCCCTTGACTAATTGGTCAACTTGGAAGGCGCCTCTCCAGTCCTTGATGTAACGATCAGACAAGTTGCCAATCTTGACCAAAGCAGAGACGGTACCGCCGAGTTGCACAAAGACACCCTTGTCAGTCACGTTCTTCACAAAACCACGAATAATGTCTCCAGAGGCAATCTGAGACACTCTGGTGATTTCGCGATCCGCGACAGGCGACGTGGAGCTGAGAATGCGGGAGGGCCTGGTTGACAGTCTGAGTCTCTTGTCGCTCTTGTCGACCTCCACCACGGAGACGCGGATGATTTCGCCCTTGTTGTACTTGAGGGTGTTGGCTTCGTCGTAGTCATCGCAGAGATCAACCAAGTGAACTGGTCCAGAAACAGATTCGCTAAGCTTGATCATGACGGAGCGGTCGTTGACCTTGGTCACTCTACCGGGGAGGGCCACGTTCTTCTTCAGGGAGTCCCAAGTGACCTCATTAGAGCCGGTGGATGATCGAGCTGACAGGTCCAGGTGACCCTTCTCGGCATCGACCGAGACCACACGAACCTTGAGAGCTGAACCAACGGGGAAGTGCTTCTCGAGATTGCCAGCGTGGGAGAGGTCGTCGGAAACGTCCATGATGCCGATTCTGCCGCGGACAGTGGGTGAGATGTTGACCCACAAGCAGTTCTTGCCGTGGTTGTTGACAAAAGCGATGTGAGAGGAGCCGACCTTGATCTTGTCGTAGGCAAGGAGTTCGACCTCCTCAGTCTCGAGGTCGCTCTTCTTGGCGGAGAACTCGATGACGGAGTGTGTGGAGCGGTGGGAGAAAGGCAGGAAGCGGTAGTTCTTGGAGTCGTGAATGCCGATAGCGCGGACGCGGATGATCTCGTTCGCCTTTACCTTCTGGAGAGGGTTCTTGCGGTTGGTGATGTCCTCCCACTTGTCGAAAAACTGCGACACGTCGATACGGCCCTGAATGTTGTCGGCAACCCTGACGTTCAGCTGCGTGTTCTTGACGGACACGACCTGGGCGTTGAGAGTTGTGCCGAGAGCGACGTCATCGAGTGTCTTGATGCTGTCGTCGACAGAGTTCACGGCGGACTCGGATACGGTGGGAGAAGGCTTGTCGGCCGAGGCTGGCGCAACAATGATGCGGTTCTGCTCAGGGTCGGAGGACACAATCTGGACCTCGATACTCTGGTACTTGCGCATGCCAAATGCCTCTTTGTCTTGCACATCCTTTGGCAACTTGCTCTTGGGGAGGATAGCGGTGACGTTGCCACCGAACTGAACGTAAACAGCGTGAGGGCCAATCTCCCGGACGTAGGCAGGCGCGGTAGCACCGGCAATCGCATCCTCGACGCTGGTCAAAAGCGTGCCGTTCTTGCTGGCTTCAATGAAGCTAGGCTTCTGGGTAAGGATCACAGCACGTCTGAGCTCGTTCTTGTCCAAGACCATCAGCTCCGTGAGAGTGTTGCCGACATTGATGCGCTTCAGAGCGGCCTGGGTCTTGCTGGCAGACTTGTCTGAGAGGTGACCAGTGCGGATGATGGCCTTGAGACCACTCTCCTCGAGATCAACGTAGACCTCATCTTCCGTCTTCTGGCTGACCTTGGCAGAGACGATGTCGCCAATCTTCAGTGCGTTGAGCGCAGCCTGCTTGTCCAAACCGAAAGCCGAAGGATCCTTGCATGAAACAATCATCCTACGGTCCTCGGGGGTCACGCTGAGGACGTGAACGCTAACGACCTGGCCGGCGCGGAAGTGCTCTCTAGGGTCCTTGATGTAGGCCTCGCTCATCTGTGACACTGGCAGAAATCCTCTGACACCGCCAAAGAACTCGAGCTGGGCACCGGCGGAACCGATTTCTGTGATTGTTCCCGGAGTTTGCAGACCCACCTCAACCTCCTCGAGGTTCTTGATAATCGGCGCATCTGAGTTGACCAAAGTTTTCTTCAGGGTAAGGCGGAGCTGGCGCTTTCGCGGCCGCACCGAGAGTACTCTCGCCTTGACGGTAACTCCTTCTCTGAACTTCTTCTCGGGGTGCTGGAGTTTGACGTCGGCGAAATGTGATTCGTGCACGTAACCACTGATACCTTCGGCCAACTTCACGATCAAGCCACTGACACCGTTCTCGCCAATAATGACCTTCTCGATCTTACCAGTAACGACCTCTCCGACGGGCACATCCTCAAGGCGGATAAAAGGCTGGTCAAGAACAGTCTGCTCTAACGACAACAAGAACATGGCATCCAGAGGGCTGTAGCCGACGACTCTGCCGCGGTGTGTTGAGCCAACCTTGTGAGGGCCGCTGCTTTCGTACAGCGCATCAACCTTGCCGTCCTTCACGCGAGAAATGTGGACAAAGCCGGAGATGCCAGGAACGCCAGTGTCAACGTAGAGACCGATCTCAGGCTCGACATGGCGCACAGTGCACTTTTCCACAAATGAAGCAATGGGAAGAAGGTCAAGAGGAGCCTTGGCTCTGCTGCCTTTGCCGGATGACTTGGGCTGCATAGAGACGATGTGCGGCAGCAGAGACATACCGAGCTTGGGCTCTCGCGCAGCCGGGAAGTTGCAAATGATTCTCGCCTTGACGCGGTTGCCCACTTTGTACTTGGCCTCCAAGTCGACACCCTCGGGACCAACGCCTGAGTGAATCAAGTCGGCGGTAACCGGCAAGTGCCCAAGGAGCTTGCCCTGCAGACCTCGGCTGGTCACCTCGGTGAGCAGAACATCGGCGAGGGAACCAGGCAGGAAAGAGTTGATCGTCGGAGCAGTGGAAGCCACAAGCGAAGTGTTGCCCAGCTTGAGAGTGTCGGTTGACAGTTGGACGATAATGCCGGTAACGCTCTTCACAACACAGAGGCAGACCGCGCCTGGTCGCAAGCTAGCCTCATCCATGTCGGGACCGACTTCCTTCTTGGCGAGGAAACCCTTCAGATCGCCCTCAATACCCAAGTCCATCTCGTAACCGTGATCCTGGACGCTGGCGACTGACGCCATGAGTGTTGTGTACCCGACAACCTCGTCACTGGAGATGCCAGTGTTGGCGTCGGTAGGCCGAAGGGAGAGTTCGATGCGGCGCTTGGGCTTCCCGGTGCCGGACTCGTCTGCGGTCGACAAAACATGTGCGCGAACATACTGGCCGACCTTGAACATGGACTTGAGGTCAATGCCCTCGTCGTCTTCGTCGTCCTCCTCGTCTTCGCTTTCGTCGGCGGCGTCTTTCTCGAGCTTGGAGTTGATTGTGTCCGAGATCGAAGCGATTGACACATGTCCTGTAAGGTTGTTCGGCAGTGCGATCGTTAGTTCGACCGGGTCGATTTTGCTAATCTGGCCGAGCACCAGAGAGCCCTTCACCAATCGCTTTTCACTGTATTAGCTACATTTGATGCAATGGGGGCGGGGATGCCATACCTTGAAGTTGAGACCCTCGATTTTGACCGCATCCTCATCTCTTGCAGGTTTCATATCCTTGGTATCCTTTGCTTTCCTCCTCTTCTCCTTCTTTGCCTTTCCCTTCACATTCGTGTCGAAGAGTTCGGCCTCTTCCTTTGCGGCGTCTGCCTTCGCCTCCATGGTAATCTGTTTTTGCTCGAGGGGCGTAAGAACGCTGCCGCCTCCACGGGGGAACAAAGGCTCGTCGTCCTTGAGCAGTGCTGAGACTGCGGGAGCCCGGGGCGCGGGAGCATCCTCAGTCGTCTTCTTGTCCTTCCTTTCCTTGGTGGGAGTATCGCGCTTCGAGGGCCGGGACACCTTGGAGGCCTTTGCCGCTTTCGATGGAGGAGTACCCCCGGGGGCATCCTTACGCTTGAGGGAGCTCATGGTTGTGGTTGTGCCCGAAAGTCAGTTGCAATTGCTTGCAACAGTCCTGGACTCGATATTGAGATCGGAGAGGGAGAGAAAAAAGAAAAAGGCCCAGGGACCTTTCTTGCGACTACTCCACTCAAAACATTTTTTTCGCCTTTGGGCGCGGGATGCAAGGCGATAAGAGATAACGATAAGACATGGCTTATCGGGCCCTCCACCAAAAGGCGGGCCACTGCAGGTGGGCACTGGCCGCGCTGGGGAATGGTCATCAATGGAAGCCGAGGTGGCGGTTACCACTGCCAGTCAGGTACCACAGTGCCGCCGTAAGGTAGGTAATTACCTTATCTAATCAGCAGGGTGTCATTTGGAGGGGCTGGCCGCCTGCACCCGCCGCCAGACCACCCGACCCGACCAAAGGTACCGTGGGTGCTCACATCAGTAGCGCCAGGTTGCGCCTGAACACTGATCCCAGGTCGCCCGCCAAACGTGGGCGCCACCATCCCGGGCAACTCATTCAACAACAACGGCAGGTTGCTGTCATTTTCCCACCAGCCTCCAACACCGAATTCTCAAAACGAATATGCGGCAGATTGACTTTCAACCTGCTCGTCCGACCTTCACCCACGACTAAATCTCCCCTCCGTCATGTCTCCTCGAAAGCGCCAGCGTACCACTCCATCTGCGCCGAGCTCATCGAGTCCACCGCCTGCGGCAATTGCCCCTGCGATCCCAACGTCGGCTACGTCACAGGTCACGGCCGTCCCAGAACCTGCGAACCGCCCGACGCGAGAGATGCCTTTGATGAGGGACAGAAGCGGCAGCGAGACGAAGAACACATCACAAAACTCACAGAAACAGGTGAGTTTTCTATTTTAGTGGACTGCAAGTTACTGAGGCGCAAAGACTAAAATCAAGATGCAGGTCCGCAAGGCGCGAAGTTGGTACGGCTCTTGGCCACGCGTCCCAAAGACGTCCGCATCGACTCAACTAGCACGAGAAACAATCTTCGGAGGCACTTCCAAACCCTCCAGCATACCCGACTTTCGCAGATTTGACACCAAAAAGAGCATCGACTCGGCGAGTTTCGACGGCCCGGCAGACTCATCAGCATCATTACCACAGATCCCCGAGGACGGCGCTCCGACGCCGGAAATAAACGCAACGATCAAGAAGGACGGCTCTGGTGCCAAAGCACAGGCTTCATCGACGGATGCTAGTAAACCAGTAGAAGGAACACCGGCGGAAATCGACGATACGAACAAGACGATAGAAGAGCCGCAAGCGCAAGGTGTCGAGCCACCGGCTACAACTTCAGGCTGGTTTGGGTGGCTAGCACGGGCCCCAGTAACAGAAATACAGTCGTTCACGCCGGTAGAAGAGACACCGAAGGAGGCAGACCCCGTACCAGAGCCAGAACCAGAACCCCAACCAGCACCACCAGCCGCACCAACAGCCCCCGAGCCCCCCGTAGAAAACCCAGGTCCCAACCCGCCCTCATCGACAAACTCTTGGTTTGGTTTCTGGTACTCGAACGCTCCTGCGACAGAGAACCCCCCAGACTCGGATGCCCCGAAGCCCACGGAAAGCATCGAGATACCAAAGGCACCCGAGGAGCCGGTGAAACAGCCCGAAGACGTGGTCATGGAGGACGCACCACCACCGAAGCCTGAGCCTGCCAAGACACCTTCGGCCGGCTCCACCTGGGCGTTCTGGTCTAGGGACACTCGTTCGAAGGCTGAGGGAACGAAAAGTCAGACAACGCAACCAGAATCAGGCGAGCTTGCGGTCATGGGACAGGGATCTGAAGCGTATCCAGAGCTCACGGGAATGAATGTTGAACAATCACAATCAGACCAAGCAACGAAAGACGGCAAGAGTGCCAAGACCCCCAAAGATGCAAAGTCATCCAAGAGTTCCAAGGCGGGTACCGCGTCAGCACCATCAACGTTTGGAAGGAAGAGTAAGAGAAACCGTCCTCAATCGATGGACCTAGACATACCATCTAGACCTGGGACACCGAATCGGCCGGAATCAGTGGCCTCGTCAAAGGCTTCCTTGGCGGAAACAACACCAAAAGAACCGCCCCTGAAACCAGGCACACCAAAGGCTAGCCCAAGCCAAGAAACACTTTCGAAGGCCACTCCTCCGAATCTTCTATTACCCTCATTTGGGAGTACTTACCGGATGAAAGACAACCCATCCATCATCAAACAAATCACCTCATTGTTGCTCCGGACTCAGCAGCCTCCGGCGAATCATGTTTATAAAGTAAAGGAGACGCCCAAAATCAAGAAAGCCATCGCGATTGGGGTCCACGGACTTTTCCCGGCGATGTATCTGAGAGCTATGGTCGGCCAACCGACAGGAACATCATTACGCTTCGCCAACCTTGGCGCCGAGGCCATCAGGAGATGGACCGATGCTCACGGTTGCACCGATTGCGAAATCGAAAAGGTCGCTTTGGAGGGCGATGGGAAGATTGCGGACAGGGTAGACAACCTATGGAAGCTCCTTCTTAACTGGATTGAGCACATCCGCAACGCAGATCTCATTTTGGTCGCCAGTCACTCTCAAGGTGTGCCTGTAGGAGTCATGCTGCTGGCAAAGCTCATAGATCTGGGCATCATAACGAATGCCAAAATCGGCGTTTGCGCCATGGGTAAGTTTTGAAGATCACGCACCTGACACACCCTGCTTTCTGAACTGTAACTGACGCCCGCAGCTGGGGTCTCGTTGGGTCCGTTCCCAGACTACAAGTCGAGTATGGGAATCTTGATGGGAGCCGCCAACGAGTTATGGGAATTTTCAAATCCAGACAGCGAGATTTCCAAGAGATACGAGCACTCGCTAAAAGAAGTTCTCAAATACGGCGCGAGAATCACATACATCGGCAGCATTGACGACCAACTGGTGCCGATGGAATCAGCCATTTACTCGCCAGCATCTCACCCCTACATCTACCGCGCGGTGTTCATCGACGGCCGCATCCACGCGCCAGACTTGCAAGTATATCCGCTGCCCATGCCTTCAACGCACCGCTAACACACTTTTAAAGCATCGCCCACCTCGTCGGCTTCGCCCTCAAACTCCGCAACCTAGGCGTCTCGGACCACGGACTGATAAGAGAACTCTCCACCCCACTCGCAGGCAGCCTTTACTCGGGCGAAGGCCACTCGCGCCTTTACTACGACGACCAAGTCTACGACCTCGCGCTCACCCACGCACTCGAGACATCCGACGTCCGCCCCAACGTGCCCGCTACTGTCGCCCACCGCCGCGACTCGACGGGTGCGGGGGCCGGGGCCTCTATCGCGAACCCGAACCCGTATCACCTGCCGTGGATAATGCGTGGCTTGCTGGAAGAGGATTTTGTTCGTACGGAGCTATCGTCCGAGACGGAGGAGTTGTTGAGGCAGTTTGATGACTGGAAGCCTGTCACGAAGGCACTGAAGGATGTCAAGTATCGGCTGGAGGCTATTCGATCGAAGTTGTGAGACGTCCATCATGGGGATAGAATCGACCATGTCCTGCTGAGAAGAATTGGGGTTTGAAGGGCATCCCCCAATCCTTACTTCTCTCTTCCTACACTTCTTTTTTTTTCTTTGTCTCTTTTTGGAGGGGAGTTTAGCGGCTAAAGACTGATGAGATGGATTCACCGGCGTTTCTTATCATGCTTTGGGAAGGACGGGAGACGAATACCTAGACTAACATACACTTTACAACCATTACACGATGCTTGGTGTCTTTACACTTACGACGGCCAGGACAGATATTACGATGTACACAAACCCAATACACTATTCGACAGCTATTCGCAGTATCCCCACTATACATGCATGATTGGAAATACAATAATGTGGTTGACTAGACTACCTTGATGCTTAAGCCACCGGAATTAGTTACCGAGCAGAAGACATGATGTTTGTTTGGTGTTCAAGAAAAGAGGGATAATTTTTCTACACTGCTGCTGCGAGGACACAAGTGTGTTGTTAGGAGAGAGAGCCCCTTATTCTTCGATAATTGCCTAGCCAGCCATTAAATACTTTTACACTTTCACCCGCCACACTCGTCGAGTCCCGTCTCGTCGTCTTTTTTTCACTTTCTATGATACAATCATGGCCCCTTTCTTGGTTCGCCATCTCTATTCCCACACAGCCCGCCGTTCGCTACAATCTATCGAGACAACCATCCCTAGCCGACAAACAGCACCAAGCAAACAGCTTTACCGCTTGCCCAACTGCCAGTCGTAAATCGTATTCTGAATCGCCTCCCATTCGATAGTATGCGTACTAACCCCATGCGCCTGCGCCTCCTGCAACACAACCGTCGGTGCCCCGCTGCCCTGACCCGGATTCTCCACCAACCCGCCGGCAACAATACGCGCCACGCGCCGGAGATCCTCGACCGTCAACGCCTCAATCTTGCGACACATGTCCGTGACGGGGATCTTGCGCCCGTGGACCTGCACCTGCCTTCCCAAGTCCTCGAGTTCCACCATACGGCTCTCGAGGTTCATGAGCAGACTCGAGCGGAGCTGGTTCTTGGCGCGGTTCACCTCCGCCGCCTTCAGGGCCGAGAATCCCGTGTCGAGGGTGAGGGCGCGGAGTTCGCGGCACATTACGTCGAGCATGCTCGCCGTGCGGCCGGGGATGCAGCTGGCGGAGATGCCGAAGAGGCCGGAATCGGTGTAGGAGTGGTTGAAGGCGACGCAGGATTCCACCCAGCCGTGCTGGTTGAGCACGTTTGTGTAGAGGCGGGAGTACATTCCCTTTCCGGGCCCGCCGGCGGAGAAGGAGCCGCCGCCGCCGAGGAGGGTCTGCAGGGTCGCGAGGGCGTAGATGTCGTCCGAGGAGATGGGGAGGCCCTCGAAGGCGAGGTGGATGTGGGTAAAGGTTGGGAGGTTCGGGTTCAGGGACGGGGGTTGGGGCGGGAGGGAGAGGAAGCCGCCGGTGTAGTGGGCTGGTGAGTTGATGCCGTAGAGCTGGGATGCGCTGCCGCTCTGGACGGAGGCGTTGGTTGGTGCTGAAGTGGAGAGGTTCTTGAAGAAGGGGACTTTGGAGAGGAGTTTTGAGGGTTGTTGGACGGGGGAAGAAGAGGCTGAGGCGGAGGAGGATGCATCCGTTGATTCTGAGGCCGCGGAGCCGATGGAGGTCTCTGAGCCTGTCCTTGAGAGCGTAGGTTCTTGGTAGGAGGGCTGCATGTCGCCAAAGTATTGCTCTGCTAGCTTAACCGCCTCGGTGTGCTCGACACCCGCAAACGCGACAACGATACGCTCAGGGCGGTAGAACAAATCTCTGTACCGCTTGATCGTCTCCCTCGAAATGCTACCGAGCCGTTCCTCAGGGCACAGCAGGGGGTTACCGAGCGTGTTGTCTTTGAACGCAGCCGTGTGAACGAGCTCAGGCAGGATAAGCTCCGGCTTGCTCCAAATCTCCTTGATCTCGTACTCGGCGGTGCCGAGCTGCTCAAGCACCTCATCCTCAGTGAGCTTCGGGTCGCGAATCGTCTCGGCGAGCAGCCCAATCGTCGTCGGCACGGCGCCGTTGAACGTCGCTGCCTGGTACATCATACTCTCTCTTGAGCTCGCGCACTGGATGTTGCCACCGAGAGCCTCAACGGACTCAAGCATATCGTCTGCGCTGCGGCTGCCCGTCGACTTGAACGCCAGCCTGTCCATGATGTGACTGACGCCCCGCAGGCCGGCATCCTCGTACCGGGAACCGGCGTCAACGTAGACGCCTACGCCGGAGAAGGAACCCGGTAGCGCTTCCGAGGCAACGCGCAGGCCGTTTGGGAGGGTTGTGATGGCATCAAGGTCTGTCGGTTCTTTCGGGATGGCTTCGATGATCGTCGCGAGTCCCCGGCGGGAGGAGGGCGTAGAGGTAGAGGGGCGGAAGCTGGTGGTAAGAAGGGGCGATGGAGAGGCGACCGCGCGCCGCGGGAGGCGCGTCGCTAATGATCGAAGCATCGTGTGTGTGTGGTCTGTGTTGTGTACTTCGGGTTATCGATCAGGTTGTACGCGATCAATGGTGTTCCCTGGCTGTTGTTGGTTGATGGTGCGCGATGGCGAGGCTACGAAAAAGTTCGCTGTTCACGGGAGTTGACGCATCCAATTCTTGGTGCTTCTTATCGCCTTATCGTACCGGCACCATCGGTTGTTGTGGGGTATCGGTCTCGGCCAATGAGATTGCAAACGATGCATCCAGCAACGAGACGTCATTTGGGAGCCGCGCCGCTCGTATTCCGCGAATTGCTTCTTCTGACTCGGAGATCTCGTAAGCACCGGGCAACATACAGTCCATTCCTTTGAAAGAGACATGCACAATTTCAGTAGCCCAGTAATTGGTGTACAGTAGGGATCAAGTTTCAATACATTGGAGGATCGTGTAATAGTCACACAAAGCAACATATTACAACAATACGACGAGTATTGAACGCTCGCCAGTCCTGTATTAGAATAATGCTATGAATTCGTCTGCTGGCATGCGAATCTCCCTGATTCATGTAGCAGCCGCTGTCGTAACTGACGTAGAAAACGCCAGCCCTTCCACTGAGACCGCCTCCTTAAACCCAGTCGAGAAGTCACAAAATAGCTCTGTTTCGCTGTGGCTAGCATATAGCGGTCCACATTGCATTCAAACGCCATACACCGTTCCACGCCTTCGCTCATGCAACCTGTTCATGCAGTCTTTCGCAACGGAAAACGCATTTCTCCTCTGTCTCTCTCGCCGTCTCCGTAGCAGGCGCATGCGTGTCCGTGGGGGCGGGTCACTCTATGTCAGGGGAGCCCATGACCTCTGCTTCAGGCCAGTGGTTGGGTGTCCCCCTGTTATGCCTCTCCGTAAACGTCTAGGCCGGCTCTACCGGTCTACCTCCATCTCGGCGGCGGCATCAAGGCTTCGCATTCCGTTGGATGCCTCGGCAGCACGACGCCCTGCACTGCCGTCAAAGACCCAAGGCCCAGCATCGTTACGCGGAGTAATGGGACCCTCGGTAGCGTTGACCAAGTGGTTGCCGATAGGCGAAGGAGTGCGGGTATCTCGACCGCTGCGAGGTACAGCAGCCTGTGCCATGCCAACTGCTGGGATTGGAACAGGTGGAATAGAAGTATGGGGCGCAACAGTTCTCGGCGCTTCTTCTGGAGCTTCGGCGACGGTTCGAGCGCGGTCCAATGCCACCGTGAAGTCCATAGCATCATCATCGGTGCCGATTTCAGGGAGTTGAGGTCTCGAGCTGACCACAGTCGCGGGGGCTGCCAAGGGTGCGGTCGGAACTGACACCGTCTCCTTGACTTCCTGCTTTTGTTGTTTTTGTTCAGGCTCCTCATCTTCCTCCATCTGCTCCCAATCTTCTTCAGGGTCCTCAATATCCGCTTCGAGATCTGCAGCCATGCGGCAGTTTGGACAGACGAAGATTGGGTATTGAGGAGAATTCAGCAGCGACCGGATGCACTTGAAGTGCCAGGTATGCGAGCAAGGCGCCACGAACAAGCATTGGCATGGCTAAAAATCAATTAGCTTGCTTGCCCGCAAGGAATGTGGAGGGGGTGCCGTTCATACGGCGGCTACATACCGCGATAGAGTTGAGACAAATTGAGCAGTCCTGTGTCGAGGAATTCGCCGAGTTGGCTGCTGTCATGTTCCGCAACCGCTTGTGCGTCGCCATGCTGCATGATGTAAGCGCAAGTACGAATACAGTCGAAAAACGGCTTGACTTACTTGAAGGTGTTCAACTTGTTCTGCCAGCCTCTGTTCAGCTCCAGCCTCATCTTCACGCAGCGGAAAATCATTTCCTCGCCACCCTTGAAGTCTATTCCGAGCTGCACAATGTCGCCATCGTTGACAGGAAAAGGCTTCGATTCCGTTCCCGGGGGACTCAGTCGAATGTGGTTGAGAAAGGTGCCGGAAGAGCTCTTGACGTCCTTGATGTACCATTTACCCTCGTCATACCAGAATTCGCAATGACGGCGACTGACTACTTTGCTCTTGAAACCAACGGGCGCGGCCGAAGGGGTGTTGTTGGGAATATTGGGCTGGTTATCTCGCTCTGAGTAGCGGCCGACCCTGATGATGTCGCCGTTCGAGGGCAGCGTTCTGGAGACTGGAGGGAAGGTCAGGCTGGGACGTGTCGCGCGGGGATCATAGTAGGCAGAAAATCGGATCGAAGGTAGATTTTCGGGCGCGGGGGAGGCTGCGGCCGGGGCATCGCCTGTCGTAGAGGCGCGTGCTCTCGTCATGTTCGCGGCTTCAGCGTCGTTGGTCGACTGCGGCTGCTGGTCTGATTGCTGCCGAATATGGCTGCTGCTGCTGCCGCTGGCAATGACGTCGTCGAGAATAGAGGGGAGCGCATCCACGGGCGGCCGTTCAACGGCAGGCGAAGAGGGCGTGGTGGAGGCCTTGTTCGCGGAGGAAGTTGACGATGAGGGTGACTCGTGTAGTGAGGCAACGAGCGACAGAGGGTTCAGATTGGTGTCGCCGTCGGAGCAACGAGGGGTTGAAGTAGGCGAATAGCTGAGAGAGCGCTGCAGACCGGGGGTTGGGCGACTAGAACCTGAACGACTGTGGTGGTTTTGATTTTGAGTTTGAGTTTGGGTCTGAGAGTGCGGGACGGTGCCGGTGTTGTGGTGAAAGTGTGAGTGGGCGGCGGCGTGGGAGTGGGAGTTTGATGTTAGAGAGTTGGAGCCCTGGCTGCTGTGTTCTCGGGACAAGATATGATTTTGAGTGTAGCTGCGAAGATAACTGAGGCCTCGCAGGCGACTGGATCGTGTTGAGGGTGAAGCGGGATTGGTGACAGACGTCGGCACGGGGCCCACGGTCGGTGGCGATGCGACTGGTTGTGTAAACATTTGCGCCTCGAGGGGGAGGGGAGCCTGGGAGGGAACGGAGAATGGGTGGTGTTGTTAGGCTGAGACTGTTTTGGCTGGTGGGTGTAATAAGCAGTGGTGGCCGCCGCAGGGTTAGAATCCGTCTGGAAATCAGGCGGTAGTGTCGCAATGGTGCCGGCTCTCGACTCGTGGGTTTCGGCTGGCGGTCTGGCTGACTAGCTGGCTGAACCACTGGGCGTCGGCGGACTTGTCTGAGTGACCTATCTGCGTGTTGTTTTTCCCTGTCCCTTGGAGAATGGGATTGTGGACTGCCTTGTTGGGGGTGTCTCCTGGGGCGCAAGTAGAGAGTGAGGGTACCAAAGGCTGCGGGAAGAATGTGATGAAAGGGGTGAAGTAATAAGAGAGAGAGAAGGGAGAGGGTGTGGGGGAAGAGCGGATTGTGTTTGCTTGGAATGTCGCTGTTGGATCCTGTCTCGAAAGCAAGCTACGGTGCTCTCTACTAAGTTATTCTATATGCTGATTTCCCGTGGTCGAGGCGTGAAACTGTAACCAGGCAAGGCGAGGTTGGACAGAGGGACCAAAGGGACGAAAAGGACCAAGGAGTAATCGTCGAGACGGGAGGGAGATGGAGGTAAGGTCCGAGAGTGGAATAGAGAGAGAGAGAGAGATGAATGGTATTATGGACCGAGAAAAGCAGATTACGTCCGGGATCAGGAAAAAGACCTGGGGAAGAGTGTTTTTTAGTCTGGACGACTGCGGCCGGCAGGCCTTACAAAGTCGGACCTGGTGGAAAGTTGCAAGTGAAGGATGCTGAATGTCTGTGGTGCTCGGCTGGATTGGGGAAAGGGTCAGTATTTCGGCTTTGGAGCCAAGAAGGACGGGCGTCGAGTTCTTCTTGTTGCTCGTCGTAATCGTCAGTGTCAGTCCCAGTTGGGTCAAGTGGCTAAAAGGAAGAGCCCGGACAGCCAGACGGACTAGGCGTGAAAGCAGTGCGCCGCGGCCGTGGACGGTGAGGTTGGACGAAAAAAAAGGTACTTGCGGTAGTCCTGGATGAAAGTACCTTGGCAGGGCACAATGGGGGGCGGGAGACACGAGACGAGTAGTTTTAGGTGTATCCTGTAAGGTATTCACAGACTCTACGGATAGAGCGCTTCGTTCTGAGGCAGGATGGCCGTACCTTGGGTGGGACACAGCTAAAAAAGAGAGAGAAGTAGTCTGGATGCTGGCGGCGATGAAGCAAGGGCCTCAGGGACAGGGCAGCTGGGCAGTGGAAATGGTACGCAGTATCCGTACTAACACTAACAGTAGTGGTCCAGGTCAGGTATCCGCACTTGGACGTATAGACAACAAGTCGGGGTCCAGCCCAGTCGATCAGGTTTTCGTTGGCGCGCGTGCCACTGTTTTTCTTCTCTTCCTCTCTACTACTACTCCGGACTTGAAGGGTGAGGGGGGGCGTTTATGGGGATAATGACGACGTCTAGCAAGCAGCAGCAAGAGACACGCGACCAGGGCGAGGGCCGTATTGGTGTGGCAGTTGCCGTACAGTAGGGGTTGAGCCTGGAGATGTGCGTGTGTCTCGTCTTTCTGGGCCGGGAATGGCAGGGGACGTTATTGTTGCGGCGTTGCCTTTGGTTTAGGGCCGGACAGAACTGAAAAGACTGGATGGATGAGTGAGGGGACGTAAAGGCGAACCAGGGCCAGGGGCGCAACAGACAGGATGCGCCTGGATATGCTTGCTGCAAGCGTGTGGGTTGTTGGCCGGGATATCCAGTGGATGCGGACGGCTACGAAGTAGTAAGGGGTACGCTATTATTCGTGCCGACGAATACAGATAGACGTCGGTGTGGCACACAGTTGCTCATGGGAGGAAATGCCGTGACCGACGACGTCGATGATGTCTAATGATGATATAGCGATGAGGCTTACGTTGCTGCTAGTTAATGACCCGGTGTCTCTCCCGCCGGTCGATGGGTGAAGACCTGGAACAGATCAATAACCACATGGACGATGCTACCGGAGGGATGGGTATCGAGAGAGCCGTCTCGGATTCTGCACGCACCTTGAGGTGGACAGTCAAGTCAGTCTTTGAAGAGATGCGCGGCTGCCATGTACAGAATAGTTAGAAAGAAGCAACGAGAACAGCGGACCACAGACACATGGCAGGGTCATTTGGGTTGGGGGTCTCAGTGTCAAGCCAGCGGCAGCCCAGCTCCGGGAAGCTGGATCAAAGCTGGATCAGACTCCCGTCCCGTCATCGGAGAAGAACAAGATGGCCGGAGAAGATACACCGGATGCGTCGCCAGTCATCTGGAGGGTTGAGTTGAAGTAGACGTTGAACGCAAAACAAGCTCAAAAACAGGCATTTACCTTAGATTTGGGTGGGATGATGTAAGGTGAGATAAGGTAAGGGAGGTACCTTCTAGGTAGAGCTTTGAGTGGAAGAGACGGAAGGAAGATTAACGAAGCATCGGATATACAACGGCCCCATCGGCGAAGGGCGGCGGAAAGATCTGGGAATCTGAGATGAAGTGGTGGAAAGTCCGCCCAAGCGCACCTACTTTACCTTGCCTTCACAACACACTCGCACCTTCTTCATCCCAAGTTGCATTTTGGCCTTCTTGATCGTCAACCACCGGGACCACTCAGAGTTGGACAAGGCAGGTGCTCTGTCTCGCCTTCTTTCTGCGGAAGCACGGGGCTGCAACACGAGACAAGAGACACTTTGGCACTCAATGAAAGGTGCTAGGCAAGGTACCTCAAGTATTAAGTCAATGGAAGGCAGGAGCACGGGACTGAGAAGGCATCTGCATCTGCGAGATGGCCAATGCTTCAGATCCCGGGACGTGAGGCAGGCACGATCATCTCAAAATGGCATCGGCGACCAGAGTGCACGGGTTGGCACCAGCCAGTATGTATTACCATCTGCAATGCCTCTCCCCATTCTCTGTGGACCTAAGGTGCCTCATCACTGCCCATCAAGGCCAGGGCATCTCACGATCTTTGCTCTGAGCTTGTCATCATTTATGGATACCTCAATTCAAGGCAAACACAATGGCAAAATAGCATTTAATATAATGCTAGCACTGCTAGGTGACTAGAGGTAAAGGAATGAGTAAAAAAGGGGGTCGGCAACGTCCGAGCAGTTACTAAGACCGCATTACGATACCTTCCCGCAATGCTCCATGAACATGATCCATCGTGACTTGTACCTGCCTTGGTCGAATACGACGGCGACTCCCGCCCAGTGCGCCTGCTTCCTTACACATGAGAGGTCTTTCCAAGTTTTCCCGTCAGATGTAGACATCGGCAGAGGAAAGAACGCGCCATGTTATTTCCGGCCCTCCCGTCGCCTAGCGTCATCTCTCCACCAAAAAGAGGGAATGAAAACATTGTCTCCGTGAACACCATGTCGGTGTCCATCAGCCTTAGAATAACGGCACAACAGGGCCACCACCAGCCTCCTGAACCGCAAAAAAACTGGACATGACAAGGTCAGCTCACTTCTTCACCTTGCTCCTACGAAGTCCACGCATTCCTCGCGGCCTAACCTACGGATATCTCCCCCCATGGAAGATAACTGCTGTCTAACTCTACGGGTACCTCATAATCCACTTTGCCCACTTCTTTAATCCTCCCGCCCACGGCACCACTGCACCGCTGTCACGGACGGGAATCATCTGACATGCAGCCGACCAGCATATCGCCGGCCGGTTCGCTGGGTCTCTCTGCAGTCTGCATCTGCGTCCGCAGAGTCTCGACTGACCTCTGTGCCTCTCCACCAAGAGCGCCGCGTGAGTGGTTTGAGGCCATTTGGTCTCCCCGTCGCCCTCAAACCTCCAGGCTTTCCATGGTTAGATACGCCGCACGCGAGAGACAATGGCGGACCATACTCTCAGGGGGCTGTTCGCGCTAACGCAATCACCAGATTAGCGTCCTTCCAGCTCCCTAGCTCCCTGAATAGACCCTTCGAAGTTCGACCATCCGCTGAGGGTTGCGTCCGAAGAGTCGAAGACCATCGACTTTCCCATACACCCACCACCCATGGTTACATTACCTAACCGAGAAGATCAAGGTACTTTGCCCAAAGTTCCTCTCTCGCCAGCGATCAATGGGAGGGAACCTCAGGCCCACCGACTGGCACCGAGGCGTGTGACCGAGGACCCCCGCCACCTCCGTCCGTCAATCTCTTCCACCATGCCATCCTTTCACCTGGGCCGCCATCGTGATTGGGTCCAGGAAATCTCTCCCCGCCGGAAGTCCATCAGAAGGCTGGGAATCCCACCTCGACTTTGTGGCGCCCTCATGCACAAGGGCACAAGGATCTTACTGTACCCAAGAGTCTAGGCGAATCACCACTTTCACGACACCATGGCTCCCAGCCTGTCTTGATCGATGATCGTTTCATCACAGACTCTCTCCAACATGGATGAAAGCCGAATGACGATGTGGGAGTCAAACCTGCCATACTCAGGAATGCGGTCCCTCTACCCCCCTCTGCCACTGACTCGTCCGGTCCGTCATCCGCTGTCCCGAGCCTCATCCGACTCACCACCACAACGCTTGCGACACTGCGAAAACAAAAGCAAACTCTAGGACATGAACATTCCGTTCCGCCTTACCTCTCAAGACCAGATGTCAACCGTCTTGGCGGAACTAGAACCACAATTAAGAAATTTTCTAGAAGGCCGAGAGCTCATCAGAAACACGGATCCGAACCCGATCCTGCCTGCTGAACCAATGAGCGAATTTCCGCTTGTCGCCTCGCCTTGCCTCGCCACCTTGAGTCGGCTTCCTCCTTGTCACGAGAAGCAATTGCCAAGACCTCCCACTGGCGGCACACGCCTCAGCTCATGCACCCTCCGATTCTTCTCCGGGGCCGAGCCCGCTGTGGTCCCTAATTCCGTCCGTCTTTGCTTACAGCTCGCTCTTTGTGGGAACCTACTCCCGGATGGCTGCTTTCAGTCCTATCACTGTTTTGTAATTCTCCATTTTCCAGTCGCCTTCATCTCATCTTGGCCAAATGCAGGCTCAACACATGCCCAGAGATGAGGATCTAGATCCGCCTTTCCCGGCATCTCGGTTACAATAGTCAGCGCTTGACCTCGCTCGATCAAGGAGACGCCATACGCCAGTGACCGGTTGCAATCAGAACGTCTTACGTACCTGGGCATACTCGACCACTAACACAGCGGATGGTCTAAAGAATTCGGCCAAATGCTACTCAGAACTGTTTCTCCTTGCCCTCCATCACCAGCGACTAGGGCGTCACAGAACAAAACTTATTATTTAATGTCAGCCACCCACAGGCATCCGTGGAAACCATCTCTTCGTAAAGATGAACCTGCTTCAACCGATTTGTGCTCATGCTTTGTCACTCCCGAACAAAAATGTTCAGAAAACCCTTTTGCGCATAGCAAGGCATATCGGACCGTCGTCGCCCCCATGCGCAATCAATCCTCCGAGATGGTGTCCCCCAGAACTTACCTGATTCATGAAGACCTCCCGCCAGAGCCGCCCTAGGTTCAACCTGGAATCTCGCTCTCTGCATTGCTCCCTTGTGTCCCATCTGAGACCACGGCCCCCGGTGCCCCTCGCTTTGTTCTACCTATGCAATCTCACTGCCAAAAGGGGCGTTTGTTCCTGGGCCAAAATCCAATTGTTTGCCCTTCGACAAACTGACATTCAAAGGCAAACAGCATCAAACCCGATCCGCAGCGCTATCTAAGCTCACGAGCACCCGTCTTCGAACCCTGGAGCCCGTGTCGGGGCGGCGGCGTGCCCGTCTCCCGTGGTTCGCCCACGTGTAGATCGATCTATCACGCGACCTCTTCATGCTCTCTTCACTCAATCTTGCAAAACGTGCCAGGTAAGTTGGACTCACTAAAGGTCTCAAGACTCCCAGCTGTGTTAAACATCTGCCAAGCGAAGCTGTACCCGGAAGCAATCGTCAAAGAATAGACGCAAGCTCGTCAGACAGCTGGACGATCCGGCACATCTAGCACACTAGGACTTGGCATGGCCTGAGTTTTCCCTTTGGCATAATCAGCTGTGAAGACTTCGACAAAGCTAGAAACCACGTTACGCGCACGCACGTCCTGGCCCGGGGGAAATCCTAGTTCCCGACCAGCCGGTAGGCAAGCTTACCCCGGATCGACGACGGCACCAATTCCCATTTGTACATCGCCTCAAACGTAAACCTTCAAGGAAGACCTCTCATTTTCGACAGCAGCCACGGAGCATCACCTTAATTCTGCTCAGATTACGTGTGTTAATAAGGGAGATTAAATCACCGACGACGACCCCTTTTAACCCTGACACCCCCGCCCCCTCTCCTTCGTCTGATCTCATCATCCTTCGTCCTCGAATAAAGCGTCAAATGCTTCGCCTACCTCGCCTTCGCAAAAAAAAAAATTCGCCAGCCTCACTTCTTGAAAACCGCGGCTCCGAGCTTCTCAATCTCCCGCCCCTCCTGCGTTCCCCGTCCCGCAGCCTCGAGGAGCCTACCCCACGCTTCGGCGTCCTTGAGCTTGACCGCCTCCTCCGCCGCCTTGACCCGCATCCCGCACTTTTCGTACATGGTAATCGTCGTTCCCGGTTCCAGACCTGTGCACTTTGGCACAAAGACCGCCGCCAGCCGCGGGTTGCCCGCCTGCAGCGTGAGGTTGTAAAACGGCTGCGCTCGGAGGTTAGCTTATTTCCTTTCCTTCGTCCGGTTTACAGTAGAGTGTAATTCCGACGTGTCACGGAGAACAGCGGGATGCCGAACACGCGGGTTTCTTCATGGTTTTGTGACAATGTGTAGTAGATCGTAGTATGTGAAGAAAGAAAAGCTTACCTCCCACCCAATCGGGCTTTTCCTCGTCTTTGCGAGCTCTTCAATCTCGGCCCAGTCTCGCTTTGCAACGAGAGCGCGTAGTCTATTGCAAAGAAGAAGGTAGGGGTTAGCAGCTGTATAATGCCTCCCCGTCTTGGCAAGGGGATAGAGAGGGGTAGCCGAATACACAAGAAACCGAGGAAGACAAGAGCACGAGAAACAGAGTTCACTAACCTAAGCCACCAAGCAACCTTCTCCGGCACCTTGAACTCGCTCTGGATCTTTGTCGCGCGCTTGTGGTACCCCAGCCGGATAAGCTTAAACATGGTCTCGTTGACGCTGAGCCCCGTAAAGGTATCGGTGAGGTCGCGGTCAAACGCCTCTTGCATCTTGAGCAGCGTCTGCGCCTCCTTGAGAGCATGCACCTCGAACGACGCCTCGCGGGAGTCGGAGAGCAGCTTTGCGGCGAGGGCGAGCTTGTCCGATGCCGTGCGGGCGTCGGCCTGGGCGAGGGACTCGCGGATGAAGACGCTTGCGCCGTCCACGCGGCGGTCGTCTTGGTAGTACAGGTCCTTTAGGAGTGCGTTGTCGCCCTCGCGCGCGGCCGAGGACTCTACGAGCGCGGTGGCCGCGTGGCGGGCGTTGATGGTGCGGAAGAAGGCTGCAAGGGGGAGCTTCTTCTTGAGCTGGAGGAGGACGGTGTACATTAGGTCCGTGTCGCCGCTCTCGATGGCCTTGTCGAGGGCGAGCTCGTCTTCTTCCATGCTGAGGAGGAGGGGCACCTGGCGGCCGCCGCGGGGTTCGTGGTTGAGGAGTTCGGTGGCGAGGCGGCCTCGTCCCTCGTCGTAGGCTGCGCGGGCGATTTCTTCAAAGGAGATGCCTGGTTTTCCTGAGAGGCGCTCGACGACGAGGCGGCATATCGTGTCGTCGTCTTCGGTGCCGGAGCGGACTTTAGCAGAGGCCCAGTGGACGTAGATGCGGTCTGTGGGGAGGCGGAGGTAGCCTGCGATCTTGAGGGCGAGGAGGTACTCGTGGCGGTTGATCAGCCTCTTGAGCAGACCTTCGGGGGTGAGGCGCTGGTACTGGTCAAAGGACAGGGGCAGGCCGACCTCGAAGAAGCGGACGGCGTTGAGGACGCGGAGGATCTCGCACATGTCGACGAACTCGTCGCTGTTGTAAATGTCGAGGACGGACTTGCCAAAAGAGGCGGCCTTGAGGAGCTGCTTCTGCCAGTGCACGCTGAATTCGCGGCCGGCGGCGTTGACGCACGTGTCAACGGCCTCGGTGAGGTTGGCGCGGATGAGCTGAATGTAGTCGTCTGCTTTTGGGGACTGGAGCTCCAGCTGGCCGACGGCGTCGAGGAGGATGGAGGCCACGGAGGATTCTGCGCGGGTGCCGAATACGTCTTCTGTGGCGTGGGGGACGCGTTCGAGGAAGTCGCAGACGTCGTTTGTGATGAGTCTTGCGCCGTCGTGTTCTGAATGGTGTTATTAGATGATGTTTGAAGCCTGAGATAGTTGTTAAAGAGACGAACGTACCAGAAATGACGTGAACCCGTCCATCGTAGAAGAATTCGGCCGTCGCGCTGTCGGACCCAATGATGTGCACCTCGTCCTCCCACGCGATCAGCGCATCGGAACCGCACCATTCTACGTATTTTGGCGGAATCCTCGACTGCGAGTCGTGCTCCACCAACCGCTCCTGAAAATCGCTCGATATAACATGCGCCTTGCCCGTCTTGGTATACAACACAATCAGCCTCCCATCAGGCGAGACGCTGATGTGGCTAAACGGCCCGATATCAAGGAAACGATCCTCGCACTCGGCCGCGTCGGCAACGTAGACGGTCTCCCCGATACTCAGCAGCACCTCGACGGACCGCGAGAGCGTGTGGTCGGGCGAGACGACGGCCCACGCGTGGATCTCGCCCTGGTCTTCTGGCGGCGCGGCGAGGACCTTGGGTCGGGGTTCCGCGTACGACGTGACGGAGACAAGCGCGTTGCCCCCGAGTAGGGCGACCATACCCGTCTCGTAGAACCTACACCCAATGACGCCGGCCTCGTCTGCGCCGTTGCCGAGCGAGAACTGCGTGAACTCGCCCTGGAGATCATACACCCTCACCGTGCCATCCGCCGTGACGACGAGTAATTTCTCCTCGCCGCCCTGCACACTCGCCCATCCTAGCCCCTTGATCGTGCCGGAGCCCTGATCCCATGGGATCCTGCGGAGGAGTTTGCCGGCGTACGAGTAGATGTCGATACCGGGTTTATTGCTGGAGGATCCTGCCCCTGTACCAGTCTTGCTGGTAGCGGCGCGAACGGCCTGGATCTTGGTGTCGTCGCGCAGGAGAGCGAGGGCGCCGCCGTAGGGCGCACCGGCGACGATGTAGTTGTCGAGATCGAGTTCTTGGTCGAATACCTCGGTGTATAGCTGGACTTTACGGTACCATTTTTCGCCGACGTTCTCCCATCCTGCCGCGGGGTGAGACGCTTCCATCATGTCATTTTCCTCATTCGCCCGGGCCTTGTCCAACAGATATCGTGAGCCTGTCTTCTAATCACACGTGGATTTTGCCTTTGAAACAATTTGGAGATTTCGATATGTGAGCTTGCGATGATGTTGGGGTCCCGGTTCTGATGTTGATTTGAGACCGAGGTATGAGATGAGTGAGAGGTGAGGTTGAAGGTATGAGCTTCCCTACCACCTAAGCTCTCCATGAGCTAGAGGTACTACCCCAGGCACCCAGGCCGAATGGAGCTTGCGCCACGAATCACAGGAGAGCAGCCTCAATTCACCGCTGGCCCCGGCTAATCACCGGCTTCAAGGAGCTGCGTCATTTCCCCGGGGCAGGCAGGCACTGGAACCCCACCAAAAGATGCAGTGCGCTGATAAGACAAAGAGACCCCAGCTCACCCTTTGACACCTGGCCCAGAGCAGGTGACGGACTGCCTGCGGACAACCATGCGCTGCGACCGCGAAGGAGCCTGGTTGTTCGTGTCTGGAATGTAAAACGCATGCGCCGTTCCGCCAACATAACCCACCTCAGCCAAGAAAGGCACACAAGAGCTGTTCCCATCATTGTTCCCAGGTCTGGCTTCTGTATCGAATCCATGGGGGATTACAGACAGTTACTCAGATAAATGTAACCCCCGATACAGCAAACAACCCCCAGCTCTCCCCTCCGCCCCCACCAGAACTCGCCCATCATGGCCGATTGGCGCTCCGAATACCTAGCCTCCATCCGGGAGCAAGAGAAGAATAACCCCGTAAACCTCGAAATCGTACAGCTCTGTAAGACCCCTAACCCCTCCAGCTCCTCTTCCGAATCTCCAAGACTAGCAAACTGAACCTACCACCTTGTCCTCCACCAGGTTCTCAGCTCTCCGACCACATAGCAGCCCTCGAAGCCGAAAACCAAGTCCTCAAATCCAAAACCGCGCCCGAAAAGAAGAACAAAACCACATCCTCCGAGAAGTCCAACAATATACCCCCTCCCCCTTCTTCGACAACAGAAACAACAAGCTCCTCCGACCCGACCATCGCGCAGCTCCAGCTCCAACTCGCCGAGGCCCTCCGCTCAAACGGCACCCTCAAAGACCGCGCCAAGCAAGCCGAGGACGAGGCCCAGACGCTACGAAGCAAACACAAGGAAGACGCGAGAAAAGTACGCAGCCTGACGGCGGAGAATACCGCCCTCACAACCAAACTACGGGATCGGGAACACGAGCTACGGGAGAAGCGCAAGCTGGTCGAGGTAAATAGTGCAAATGCCATACCACGGCGCTTACTTGATCTTTGCGAATACGGGGGAAAACTTGGCAAAACGTGGGTGGCCTGGGATGAAAGAGCTGACTCGTGTGTCGTCCACAGAACGTACAAGACGAGATGATTACGATGAACCTGCAAATGTCCATGGCCGAGCAAGAGCGGGACAAGGTCAAGAAGGAGAACAAGGAGCTCGTCGACCGGTGGATGAAGAGAATGGCCCAGGAGGCCGATGCCATGAATCTCGCAAACGAGCGCTGATTGATGCGGTCTATTTCGTGTATAACCTCTCCCTCCCACCCACGCCACGCTCCTCTCTCTTTCCTCTCTCTCGATGGCTGTCTGCTCGGCTGACATGCTCTATGGGGAGTTGTAAAAATTTCTACAGGTAAATGAACTCAACGCTAATTCCTCTCCTATGCCAGTATTCCTTTTTTCAATGTTTTGCTTCCATGTTTTTCTTTTCTTTCTGTGGTCCTTCCATGCTCAATGTATTAACACACATTGCTGCTACTGCACAAGTCCCTTGGGACATCATGCGGCGTAACGACAGACGCTGATGGGATGAACAGCCGCCTACTTCCTCGTCGATATGCAATAGTTGCCGCCAGCGTTGGTCCAGCTGACATAGTTACCATCCGGACCACCCTCAGGGTAGGTCAGATGCTCGACCTCCAAGATGTTGCTCGCAATGTCGTTAGCGTTGCGCGTCCCCTGGTCGTTGACGAATGACTTGAGCGACACAATCTTGCAGCCTTGCTTGAGGTCGAGGAACATGTTGACCAGCTCAGCGTTGAGCTGCGGGGTGAAGGCTTGGTTGTTGACGAGGACGACGTCGGCGCGCTTCATGGCTTCGTGGATGCGGGTACACTTAGTGAAGTCGCCTCGCTCGAGGTTGACTCGGCCGGGCAGCAGACCCCACATCTTGCAGCGTGCGCCAAACTCCTTCTCCTGCGCTTCGGCAAAGTCGCACGGGTTCTCCATCATTTCGCAGCCCCAGCTCTCGCAGCCAATCTCGAGCGCGGCCTGGAACACCACGTTGCCCACGCCGGAGCCGAGATCGACAAAGACTTGGTCTGACGTCATTCGGGTCTTTTCCTGTAGGATATCGGAGATGAGCCTGTACGCTAGTTCGCCATAGACATTGTCGGTGCCGTTTTTATACTGTTTCAACTTTTCCACGTCTGGTGATACTGTGCGGTCGTACACCTGGGTAAGGATGAACTCGACCAAATCCCTGGGCAGCCCGTGTTTCTTGTCCAGATTCTTGCGTATTGTGCCGTCCGCCGCAAGAGTGCGAATTCTCCTGTTCGCATCGTTGAGCGCCGACACGAAACCGTGGAAGTCGTTTGTGTTTGATGCCTTTCTGAGCCGCCGTATAAAGCCGTTTTGCTGCTCTGTGAACTCTTCGGCCTGCTCTTCGGTGAGATATACGTTGGCGACGAAACCGACCACCGTCTTGATGTCCTCAATCGCATTGATGATGCCCTTGTCGTTGATAAGCTCGTACCTAGTGAGAGGTTAGCAATACCGTTACCATAGTCGCAACTTGATAATTGAAACCTACTCTTCCGCCCCGTAATTGCTCGGGTATTGCAGTCGCACTCTGACATTGTCATCTGCTGTCGCACCGAGCGAGCGCGTGGCCTTGGGACACTTCTTGAGGTTGGAAATTTGGGCGGCGTGAATCAGCCGGCTGAGAGGTTTCGCATTGTCCTTGAATGCGCTCGCCCGGGTCAACAAGCGCTGGGTGTCTACAAACTGCCCATCCTGCGTGCGCTGTCGCTTGCTAGGCTCATGCTTCAGGAACTCTTCGTAATTGTCGTCGCCATCGGAGTCGTTATCGAACTTGGGCTGCGACGGCCCCGCGCTGCCGACCTTGCGCTTGCGCTCGCTGCGCTTCTCGTCCGAGGAGGAGGAAGGGTAGGGCGAGGCGCTCTGCTTGCGGGAGAGGAGGAATTTGGCGTTTGGCTTGGGCGATGCGCGCGGGGAGGCTTTGGCGGAGGATGTGGAGGATGTCGCGTGGGCGAGCCTTGGGCGCGGCTTCGGGGCGGCGGCTACTTTCTCGACGCGGATTGCTGCCGGCTTGGTGTTGAACTTGTTCTTCCCGCCAAGGATCGGCATGATGGGCGGCGAGGGCGACCGTTAATGGTCGGGGTGGGCGGGAGGAGGGGGAGAGGTGGCCGTTGCGCGCGTGACTCGTTCGAGTGTTGAGGTTCTCTATAGCTTTTAGGCTGTCGCTGGTCGGGTGGGGCGGGTTTCCGTGGGCGTGAATGAATGGGATTTATTGCATGAAGTCAATAGGTATCGTATAGCGAATGGTGAAAGAATGAGTGTGTCGTCAGCAGGACTCTTCGCTTCGTGACATGGGTTGTCTTAGTCGCACGACGGAAAGACGTGGCCGGAGGAGGGGTGGAGGATCGGAGGAACGGGACGGAGGGAGAAGAAGTGAGGTTTGGAGTGAGACGAGACGGGACACGAGGCGATTTTTCGGAAGAGGACGTGGAAATGGGGCCGGGACGTGACTGGGAAAAAAATGGAGTGGGCCTGCCTGACCAGTGACCCAGGACCCCGAAAGTTGAAATTCCCCGGCCCAAGGGGGGCGGAATGAACGGGCAGGAATCAACTTCAGCATCCGGACAGCCCACCGAGGATTTGTGATGACTAAGACGCGAGAGAACCAGTTTACTGGGAAGTGCCCAGACGGCAAGTGTGCGCAGGCAACCCAAAGTCAGGCCAGGCCGGTGCAGGCGAACCAGACAAGCCAGATTGCCTAAACTGGTGTTTCCCCCAGTGCCTTAAGGTGACAAAAGGTAGGCATGCGCGCATGTGCAATTCCCCCATTTCTATTCTTTGCACCTCATCGGATTCAGCGGCATAGCGCATCCAGTTCGTCTCGATGCAACCTCGAAGCATCCCGTCGCAGAAGGGAACGCGAGGTGCAGCTAAACTCCCTAACCCAGGACGTACAGTTTGGTGCTCCAGTTCGCCCTGCACCTTCCTCCGTGCCGTCAGTCTGGTTTGGTCGAACCCCACTTTCAGGGATCCACTGCGGATGCCGCGTCAGCCGACCTCGACGTGCAGGACCTCTCAAGCTGGACGAGTCTGATTGGCTGCCTGTCGGGGGAACACTTCCCGGGCCGCTGCTCCCCAAAGCTTTCAGTTTAGGTCAAGAGGTCACAGCGTGGCTGTCATCCAGTGTCACATTTTCCAGGTTGTTTCTTTGCTGTCATTTTCCGCTTTGGGGAAGCCGTTGGGTACATCGCCAAAGTCTCACGTTTAAGCTTGTCTCAAAGTGACATTCAAGAAGCAAGGAGTGTGTATGTGGCATCATTGACGTCACCAGGTATCGTCACTTCAGTATCGACCTTGTTTATATCGAGTTATATAAAAAGTTATGTTGTGTGTTCAAGATAAGCACAGTAGGTCACCCTTCATTTGCCTCCTAAAACATTGTCGCCATCAGCCGATTAAATAGCTTGAGATTTTACAAACGCCAAATCACCAAATGGCGTCGTGACTTGCCTAGCTGGGGTAATTAGCCATGGAACACACTGAGAAATTTTGAGTCTTGACTGGGCCTGCGTGGTTGATTTTCTAGTAACAGAGAATTTCTATGAAGCCTACCGCTTGTCATTCAAAAAGAGAAATAATTTGCGTGAGAGGAAGTGAAAGCCTGATAAGTTAAGCTGTGGGAGTCTTTCAGCTTGAGTTTCAAGTACAAATTGACAGCTCGCAGACTGGTCTTATATTGCGGCCTGCCATGGCCACCTATCGCTAACACGGGCTCAGAACGCCGCACAATATGCACAGTCAGACGCTCACAGTATCCCTCGTTGCCGTGTCAGATGGATGTGTAGGTAGTCGCTACTTTAGCATTGATTCCCACCGCGGATTCCACAGATGCTTGCGCAGTTGACCTCATTGCCGTATCCCGAGACGCAATCGCAGTCTCCGGTGTTGACGACCCTGCAACAGCAATCCTGTTTCAAATGAGCTTACAGCTTCCAATAAATCCTCCGAATCTGCTGCTTGTTAAACAGCGATGAATTACTTATACATACCTTGGCCAGCGCACTACTGTAGAGGGCGCAAAAGGCTATGAGAAGTGCGGAGTACTTCATTTTGGGTTGTTGTATGGCTTCCGTGGAAGTGTATTATACTGCGGAAAGATAAAGTAGATAATGTTCTTGATGCAGAGTCCGAGAGGGACTGGGAGGAATTCCCGCTCCGTATTTATAACCAGAGACTCCCATAATCAACCGACCCTATTGCTTCGATATTCTTTCACTCGACGAGTCAACATACTTGGCATCGTTCTTACTCTTGACTCAGTACGTTCAAAAAGCACTTCTCGGCTGACAGCAGATATCAACGCGTGTCATGGATAAATGACAAAAGTCAAGCCAAGATAAACTAACGAGGTTCCATCCTTGCAAAGCAAATTTGCATGGTAATGCACATCGCAATGAAGGGATCCAAAGAAAAGAAAAATGGCCGAATGAGACGTCAGTGATCGCACGGATGCGGCCACTGAAAACTCTCATTTTAGAATCCGCATAGCGGCCAAGGGCTAAAGCAGCCCGCAACTGGCCGTCTCCACCGTGATAGATGACTTTGTCTCTTGAAATGTTACATGTAATCTTCTTACCATAGTTCCAGTCTACTAGTAGATGTCAAGCTGAAGATATTCGGAATCCTCTGAGAAACAGTTGCCTTCCCTCGTTTTCGTTCTCGTTTTCGTTCCCGTTTAGGTTCTAGCTAGCATCGTGGTCAAATTCCGTACCCATGTTTACTCGCTGTACAATCTTGGCAACACCTGTGCTAAAATGTATTCCTATTGTGAAGCCAATGTTTAATGAACTGTAATCGTGATCGTTTCCGTTCCGTCATGTCCGGTCAATACTAAGCCGCTGTCCGGATGCAAATTGAATCAATTTGAACCATTTCAGATGTATCTCTATTATCTCAGCGGCGAACCTCGCCCCTTTCTGGATAGAAGCACCATGATTTTCAGTTTGTGGCAGTGCTAATGTTGATGGAGTTGTTCTAAATGATAAATTGGCGGTGTTTCTCGCAACGAGAATCGGTTTTCTTTGTTTCATAGCCTTGGTATCCCTCGTTTTTAATCATAAAGTCTTTTCCTGCGTACAACCAAAATGCAGCCCAAAATGGCCAAACTATTCCTGCTTTCAGGCCTTGTACATAGCTTGCCATGTTTTGCACAACCCTCAGCCGGCTCGCCATCCATAGTAGGTAACTTGCTCAAGGAGGCGAAACTCATGATAATACTGACTGAGTCTCCAGTGCGAGGTCATTGACGCTGTTCTCCCAGGCAAAGTAGCCTTCCCGGACACGGCCACGTACAATTCATCAAATGTTTACTGGTCAGGGAGGCAAAACCTGGAGCCCTCGTGCATTGTTCTACCGGTCTGCTCCGAGGATGTTGCGAAGACGCTTAGCCTTGTCACCAAAAATAACAGCCCCTTCACTGTCAGGAGTGGAGGACATACCGCATTCGACAGAGGATCCAACATTCAAGATGGGGTCGTCATCAACATGGCATTGATGAACGGCATCCAAATCTCACCCGATCAATCTACTGTCTCTGTCGGGCCCGGTGCTCGGTGGATCAATGTCACCGACGCCGTAACGCCCCATGGAATCGCGGTTGTTGGCGGTCGCAGCCCAATGGTTGGCGTTCCAGGGTTCCTACTTGGCGGTGGCATGTCGTTCCTCACCGGCAGGCGGGGAATGGGCTGTGACAACGTTCGGAACTACGAGGTCGTGCTCGTGTCCGGCCAAATCGTCAACGCGAACACATTGGAGAATCAAGACCTATACTGGGCTTTGAGAGGCGGGGGCGGTTCCAGTTTCGGTATCGTCACTCGATTTGACCTGGAAGCTTATGCGCAGGGCGACGTATGGAGCCGACTTGCGGTGTGGTCGGCAAATTACACGACCGAGGTTCTGAACACGTTTACGAAAACCGTCAAAGAAAAGTTGCACTCGGGACAAGACCTTGACTCGCATGCATTCTTTGGCTTGACTTATGTTGGCACGGCTACCGGCGAACCTATTCCAACGCTCTACGGCTTTCATATGGACCTCTCCTCTCCTTACGCACCTGGAGGGGAGTATGATACCATGCAAGGGCTTTTCCAGCTTCCGGAGCCAATGATGAACGAAACACTTGTTACGGACATCTCTAGTCAGATCCGAACCACCTCACGAACTGTCTTTGGCGAAAGGCAATCATTTTACGCCACCTCTATCCGTGATGGCGAAAACAGCGAAAGCTTCATGAGCAGTGTGATTGATGCCTTTACCACCTTTGCTAGCGAGCTTAGAGCTGATGTTGAAGCTCGCGGAGACTCGCTCAACGTCACGATGGTCTTCCAGCCCCTGACCAATCCGGCATTGGAGGCAATGCAAAGGAATGGCGGCAATGCCCTAGGCCTGAAGCCTTCCGAGTTTCCTTCCTACATCGTGTCAGTGCCTACGGCTTGGAGCGACGCAGCCCTCGACGACATGATCGATGCTAGGACAAACCAGTTCATCAAGGACTTGGACGCTATGGCCCAGAAACAAGGATTCGGGAATGGCTTTGAGTATATGAACTATGCTGGGAAGCTACAAAATGTCATTGAAAGCTATGGTAAGGTCAATCAAGAGAAGCTTCGGGCAATCGCTGCCAAATATGACCCGAACGGGTTGTTGAGGAAGCTCTGGACGGGATATTTCAAACCTTGAGACTAGCTAGCAATCTCTCAATGGATGATTCACAAGGAATCTTATCGTCCATACCGAGAACTCGTCCGAGTACTGCATCGGGACGAGGAGGAGTTCTGCAGTTCAGCCAATCATTTATTATTAAACTCATAGTTCAATACGCATTCGATTACTAGCACGAACTATGGAAGCGCTGAATAATTCTCAACTATTCTCCATCTTGTCCGAGAACAAGCATAGAAAAGAACGTCAAGAAACATGCTGCGCGGGTCCTGATCACTGCTTGAGAAACAATAATTGTATACTGCTATGCCAGAAACAGATCTGAGAGGCTTCTCTCTTCATAAGATTTTGAAACCGCGTATCCAAAAGAATGAGATAATGTAGCTAAAGCCAGGTGTGTGTTCAAGAGGATTCCTGGAACTTTGTAATCTGAACAGTGAAAGGAAATGAAAGAAAGAAGACAAATCATAAACAACATGTCAGAAGAGACATATGACGAACCCTTAATATCAACAGAAGATAATACAGAAAGCCCTTCAGACGCCGTCAAGAATGGGCTACTCAACCTCCATCAACTTCCAATGCCAAACAACATACCGCGGATGGAAGTGAGGAAACTCAACAGCCTCCCCCCACGTATGCTCCGTCTCAAAATTTACCTCGCGATGCTCCTCACACCGAAAAGCGGCATCAAAAACGCCCACATCCGACGGGTCCTGCGGGTGATTCGGGAGAGACGTATCGTCCGCATGCATCAACTCCACGACGACGCTCGTGCGAGCCATCAACTTATCAAACACATCCTTGACGTGCGAAAAGGCGAAATTCGTCGTCGGTTTGCCCCAAAGAACTCTGAACCAGAGAGAATGCCGCCCGTGGTGTCCGGCCGCATGCTGAACGATATCGTAGAGCTCTCCCATGCGCACACCGTTGCATGGCGTTGGAGTCTCGGCAGCATTTGAGGAGAAAGATGAGGGCGGCTGCGGGATCAGAGAACTCGCAACCTTTTGCGCTTCCAGCGCGAGATTGCAGACGTCGAAGCGCATATATCCCAACGACGGTGGCGGTGGCTGCGAGACGAGCATGCGGCGCCAACTTGCGCCGCGGCGCGTGAATCGCGTCCTGGCCTCGTCTTGATATCTTGCTGCTTCATCATCGAGCTCGGCCGGTTTGATTTGGGTCCATCCGCCCCAGTACTCCTGCACCGTTTGGATCGGTTCCGGGGTTTTTGACCACGGGAGCTCGTAGAAGGAATTCGCCCGGCGCTGGCACGAGTACGTCGGTCCAAAGTCGAAGAAGCATTTGTCAAATTTCTCTGCTAGGAGGGGGTTGATGAGGCGGTCACCGGTCGTGTGGGATGGCATGGCACCTTGATCCGGTATGCTCGGGAAGTCACCATCCTCGAGGCCGTCGATCACTGCCCGTGAGATATCCACAGAGACTGGTTTGAAGAATAATGCCTGCTGGACGGCTGATGATCCGTCCATGAAAGCTTTCCATGTCTTGCTCACCCGCGACGCTGAGACCAGGAGCGTTCTCATGTCGACTTGCACTAATATGGACTCCAGGAGCTCCGGGATGGCGAGGACCGCCTCCACGGCGCGGAGGGATTGGGTTTTTGACATGGTTTCTTCTTGTCTTTTTTCTCTTCTTCACAAAACTCGGGATGAACTGGTAAAGAAATGCACGCTAGGTGAGTATGATGTAGGTGAGGAGAATAGCGCTTGGCTACTTGCCAGCTCGCGCGGGGTTGTCGCTCTCGAGCCTTCCCTCGTCGCCGCGGGTAAGAAGAACCGTGTAAATCAATTGGAGATGATGACTAAGCTTCAGTCGACTACAACTGGTGATGCATGTGATCCCGCATTGGAGGACGTTAGGCTTGGGACTAACTCACCTCACCAAGCTAGCGTACCAGTCAGCCGGGAAGTTTCTTTGTCGTTTTCGAGACAATCTCGATTCCTGAACCTTACGTGAGTACAGGTACCCTTGAACGCAGAAAGGCTACCTACGTGGACTGTGGTTAGCGTGTCGCATTTGCAAAGGTATTCAGAATCGCAAAGATGCCATGCCAAAAGAACGAATACTCCGTGAGTAGTTGGCATGGCGATGCATGCTGTCTTAAATCCATAAATGCTATGAAGCGTGGCTCCAAGAAAATTTGCGACAATTTGTTGCTATTGAATCATTGATCATTTCCGAAAGCTTATTGAATAGGTACTTAGGAGTGATTGGAATAGCAGTGAAAGGGGTGAAAAGTCTTTTCTTCACTTCTCCCCTCCAGGATTGAAATCATGGCTAACAAGATGGTAATAGAGCGCGTTAATCCCTCGAGTACCTTACGAGACACTTCTGCATCGAGTAATAACATATTGCTTTGACGACTAGGTTGGACATCATCTATGACATATCGTGAATTTTCTTCCCCTTTGACACTAATGGAGATGATACAGTAACGGAACTTTTGCGCAAATTTTGCCAGCTTCCATCCCAGAGCCAAGCTCTACTAGTTGCTTTTCTTCACTTCTGCTTCTTCTCCCGAGACTGTGCCCCGGTCAGCCCTCGAGCTATGATCGACAAGTTATCAGATCACGCAATCTTCGAGTCATCCTCTTTCCTCCAGTTCTCTCTTCCAAGCTCCACCCATGGCCCATATCTTCATTCTGTCACACGAGATGGACAACATATGTTCGTCCTTATCGGGCCATTATGGTCGCGCTGGTGACAACCAAATAGGGAGGCTAGACAAGATTGCTGAGCGAATACTGTACTTCTCCCAGCGTTCCTGGTCCCAAAACACGTACGCTCGCTCTCTGGGGCCTCTGAGGTCATCGTAATGCATCAGAGCACGAGACCAGATGCAGTATAGCCCCTTCTGCGGCCCCTCATTAGCGTTGGTTTCCGCCAAGTTGGGCCCTTGCAACGATGCATCTAGTTCTGTGTCCTATTGAGCCTTTTTCCTCTCTCCATGATACAACTGCACTTCTATAAGCAGAAAGGGATGGAAGTCATGGGATCCGTCCAGTAGAATATTCCTCCTATCGACGTATGGCATCTGTTCGATATTGCGAAGGCGTTTCAAACCCTTGCAAAGCTACGTTTGACCTCAGCAGAACGTAAGAGAAAAGTACTGGCAAAAGGCATCAAGATAGGAGCGGCGGATCTTACCCATTTGTCTAATGAGCTGTCAGTTTTAGAGCAAGCCCTGTTTAGCATTGACAGCTTACCTATGGAGATATCGTTGGTCAACAATCCTTTTGTAGTTGTCATGAATCGATTGATCAGATACTCTGTCGCTGCTCCTAGCTGCTCGATCTCCCAAGGCGCAAGATCAGTAAGAAGGCGCTCTCCAGGGCGCATTTGACATATTAGACCCTTGTCATCAACCCGGATTGTTGCGTCTGATGACTGATTTCCTTGAGTCACATGGACATCCCTTATGGCGTACAAGCTGTTGGCCAAGAGGCCATGGTAGAGCTCCACTCGGTAAAAGCATCGGCAAAAGCGGAGTCGCTCCTTTTGAGATAGATCTAGATGATTGGGCATCAGCTTGGTGGATATCGTGTCGTTCAAGGTGTCCGAGATGGCAGTCCAGGCTTCTCCGGCAAAGTGGAACGCAAAATCGACAATGAGGTCATGTGTTCCCTCATAGATATGAGTTGTGGGAGTGAAAACGTCAGGAAGTTGCTTGTAAACACAACGGCACCCTGAAGTGTGGATGTTGGTATTCCTATCATAGGGTAGTTGGTTCGAACCGATGGATTCGGGGTGACGAAGGGTCTCTTCTCTGTATTGACTGTTTCCGGTAGTATGTAAAAGAGGGAGGTAACGTAGGATTCTACGTGGTATATAAAAAGGAGGTTCTAACCGTAGGTTGGGTGGGAAGTCGGAATCTATTCAGGGGTCGTAGTTGCCCCCTGCGCTGCCCAGCCCCGAGGTCGAATTGGACTTCCAATCCGACAGTTGGAGCTGAAAACTAATGCATCTGCATCCTCAGGCGTCATCCTGAGGGCTTTGAACGTGAATTCCGATAAACGAATTCGAGGTGCATAGATCAATGCGACTGCATACGGTAACAGTTGAATGGGTATTTGTTTCCGGACAATTTGCTGGGCGAGACTCGGGCGCTGGGTGTATGCATCGTGAAACAACCGACAGGATAGCAGGAGAGCTTTGAGATCTTGCACCTTGTCGAGCTGGCCCAGAATCTCCGCAATGATCTCGCATGGCAATCTGGTAATCTCCATGACAAGCGCAGTGTTGATCCGAGGATCACCGCATGACATGAGGTTGTTGGGAGGAGATGATTGATGATGGTGGAAAATCTCGGGCGGGCAAGGAATGGCAGGATTTGGGAGTTAAGCTTACTCGGCGAAAGCCAGGAGGGAGGGGAAAAGTCTGATTATTTCATTGAGAAGGAGCAGTAGGCCGAGCCTTGAGGGCGAAAACTGCCAAAAGGCAGGAGGAAATAGGGAAGGAGAGTGTCACCTTGGGTACTTCCTAAGGCAAGTACATGGTGGATCTTAATGAGGCAGGAACCGAGCATCAAGAAGGTGAAGTCAGAACGGACACGCGCAAGACTTAGAGGGAAGGCGCGGAGGGGGCCGGTTGTACGGTGTACCTGATTACCTTAGTACCTACCTGCGTCTGCCCGTGTCAAGGCCCGTGGTACTTCCCGCAGTCCTTCAATCTTAGATTGGAGAACATGTGAAGCAAGAGCAGGTAGTTAGAAGAAAAAGCAATGGGAGAAAGATATCAAGATCGAACAAGCTTCAGGAAATAGGTCGCACGGTCCTGAATGTCGTTCGATCATGCGTCCTTCCTGGTCTGATCAGCACACTCGACCGTCGACTTTGGCGTTATGGAATTTTCCCCTGGCTCAACTTCGCTAGCTTTCTGTAATGATGGTGAAGTGTTATAAGCAATGGAAGAGAACGCGTCGTTCAGTCCTGGGAAGCCACGGTGAAGCCGAGACCCGCATCCGTCCCGGCTCCGGGTCTCCGCGGGTATGCGGACCGACCCCAGAAAGTGGGCCCCACGGCGCATCGGGTGAGGTGTTCTGCAGGCTACGTGATCCACATCGCAATCATGTTACTTCCCATTCCTCCAGAGGCTCCATTTCTTTTTTCTCGCTTCGGATCGTTGGCAACTTCCCCCTGAGCTTTAAACGCAGACCGGACGAACATTGAAGCCAAGCATTGCGGAAGAGTGACGTTCTGACGCTTCCAACCCCAACTCGAGACCTTTTCCAGAAGACCTGCATCGATTTTAAGCTTCGCGATTGGCTGCCACCACCCCGGTTTATCGATAGGTATTCCAGCACGAAGAGAATCTCAGTCGCGTCAAAATCACGCGCCTTTCTTGCTCCACCAGCAGAGTCAACGACTCAACATAGCTTCCGCCAGTGACTACGACAAGCAGTGAGGTGTTGTCATAATGAGCCACAAGCATCAGACTCTCCGCTTTGCGAGCGATGCAACAGCGGGCGATGGTATCTGGGGTTACCCAACAAGCAAGGCAAAGTAAGCAGTGCTCTAGGAAATCATGCCGGATCACATGCTGACGTCGCATCTCCTCTCAGCTTCTGCGAAGAAGACTACATCTTCACGCGGTACATCGCAGAGTTCATCAACTGCCTGTCCAATGCAACCTACAGTGAGTGACAAACCCATCGACCCCATCCCTGCGCTCATCATGCTGACCCTCCCAACAGTCTACCTCGCCCTGAAGTACCCCCGGGCCAACTCCAGGGCCGCGGTCCCATGGTACCGAACCCTTGACATCCCATCCATCGGCCTCCTCGCCGTCGGCATCTTCTCCGGCGTCTTCCACGGCACCATGCACCAGGAGACGCAGCTCCTCGACGACCTCTCCATGCTGGTCCTCGCCGGCTCGCTCGTCCAGCCCCTGTACGCCTTCCGCCAGTCGCGCGCCTTGGGGGCAGCAATAACCACCATCCTCTGGCTCGGCATCGCCACCATGGCAGCCATCTACGTCCGCTCGGGGGACATCGCCATCCACGTCGCGACCTTCACCGGGCTGTTGACCTTTGTCTGGCCGCGGACGCTGTTCATCGTCTACTGGACCGGGCGCTACTCGAAAGAGCAGCAGAAGGGATTGATGAAGCAGTTCTGGAAAGCTTGTTTCATTCTGATTGTGGGGTTCACGCTGTGGCACATCGACTTGGAATACTGCGCCGAGCTGAGAGCCGCGAGGAAGAGTCTCGGATTGCCTGCCGCGTGGCTGTTGGAGCTCCACGGATGGTGGCACATCTTCACCGCCCTGGGCGCGAGCTGGTATATTAGGTTGATTCGGGAGCTGACCTCTGTGGAACAGACCGGCATTGGCAAGAAGGCACAGTAATGACAAGCGCTACGAGTCTCCTGCTTGACTTTCTTCGGCCAAGGTACTAGCCATTGATCGTGGGGCGTGGCTCGACATACGCGCATGGGTTAATGCCTACTGTAATCAGCCTGGCAAGCTGGTCATAATGATAGAAATTTCACATAGAAATCAGCGTATAAAAGAGAGCGTTTGAAACCCATGAGTCTGTTAGAATCAAATGAAAATAATTCTCACAAGGTATGACTGTTAGAGGACATGAATCATCTAACTCTTGCATTCCTCTCTGAAAACACACTGAAAGCCATCCGCCGCGCAACAGAAGTTGGGTGGCTTGCACACTCCCTTGTTCCCTTGGGCGTCATCGCAGGCGACTTTTGAGAAGCATCGTGTTAGCAGCTGTTGATCTAGATTGTGGCCGCGAGAAGCCAGGCGCCAACTTACATGCAAGGGAGAGAAATCCCGCAAGGATGACAAGTGCGCTTTGTTTGAACTGCATTGTGATCGTTGGAAGAAATGACGTATGGACTTGTTGGAGTACAGAGTCGAAGAGTCGTTTTGCTCAAAAGCCACATTCTAAGAGAACGAGCCCATGGCTTAATACTACTCGGAAGACTGGCAGATAAAAAACACAGCCTCAAGCCGAGTTTTCCGAAGTTACCGTTATGTCGGTATTGCCGGCTTGCGGATAAGCGGTCGAAGCTAAAGTCTGGCGCAATGCAACTCATCTCGATGACACCTCGCCAAGGCGGTGGGGCTGAGTTTCAAGGCAGAAGCGAGCATCAGCTGGATACAGATCAATAACATGTTCATCCTGATTATGTCTTCCTGAAAGTCTCCACGTTTCAGCACCTAGTAAACTATAAGGCTGACGTACCAAGGGGCTGGGCTCGCTCAGCTGGGGCATATGGGTGTCGAGGATATCATGTCGAAGTATCATGAAGTCCCGGGCCCCTGACTCGCTGCGCCAGACCATGAAACGATGAGAGCCACGTCTAGGCCACCACAGCATCAATGCGTTGGAGGCTGACCGCCATAAGGCTTTAGAAATTGATTTTTACTGTACCTGCGCCGCTAATACTCCTATAGTTCGCAGAAGACGAAGTGACTGCGCATGCTCTTTTTATCCTTGGGAATTGATAGTCCGGACTTAGGTGGAGGCCGTTGTGGCAGCATTGCAACCAGCGACAAGGTTTGGCTTCGCTTCCCATAAATCCGCCTGTCCATCTGACAAAGAAATACAAGTTTCATGTATTTTTATGTTATAGGACTGATCCAGAGTTATAGAGCGTCTTGAACAACTTCTAGAAACCGTAGGCAGTAAACTCTATTCTATTCCTGGACCTAGCTGA
>JFFI01002028.1:84198-107729 GCA_001563125.1 Colletotrichum salicis
ACAGACCAAACTGACGGCTTGAGTTTGGAGTTAGTCTCTTTCTTCTTCTTCTACACATTGCGCATCTTGAGTGTGACACTTGATGGTTACGCTACATATGCTTTGCATTCTTCGATTAGTCATTGTTTGTCACTATCTGGGCTTTGCAACATGTTCTTTGTTCGCAGCGTCCATGTGTATTGTGGCCGAAAGCCTTTTATCTATTGATCTATGAATGATCTCTGTCTTCAAACTCCAGTAATCACTCGTGAGAGACCCATCTATTCGATTCGCAAGCTCCAAGCCTCAAGAAAGTTATCCCATAGCCCCGGTGCTGAAAGAAGTCTTTTGCCATGACATGTTTCGCTGCCTTCTCAGCGCCTGCGATACTTGTCGCGGCAAGCACGACTTCGCTCAGGTGTCCCGGGTGCCCCAGGCCTCGGTGCTGATGGTGAGCCAAGCGTAGACGTCGAGGATGGGGTGGGCGTTGTCCAGAAGGAAGCAAGCCCAGATCTGGCGAGAGACGTAGGGGAAGCGACGCGCAAAGGCGTTGTAGGTGCGGAACCAGCCCCAGATGTAGTAGCCCGCAACGAAGTAGCTGTAGAAGAGAAAGTCAGCCATGATCTTTGAAAAAAGAGTTAGAGAGGGAGAGGACTTACGCGATGGGCGACTGCTTGGCAAGGCACATCAAGAAGGCAATGATGTGGACCCAGGCAATGACAGGGCGAAGAAGACGCTCAATCATCTTGCGAGCCATGTATGGGTGCTTCCTATTTCATTGTTAGCTTCTTGGAGACTCACCAGAAAGAGAAAGTAGTCAAGAAAGAGAGGACTTACTGCTTGATCTTGCGGATGCCAGGCTGGTACATCACAGTCGTAAGGAAGGACTGGATGGCGTTGCGCTGCCAGCGGATCATCTGATACAGCAGATCAGAGTCACGCATGACAAGAGTCGTGATCTCAGCCTGAGGGGCGTTCTGGACGGCAATGTCCCAATTCTCGCTCATAAGCCAGCGAGTGAGGAACACATCATCACCAGTGTTCATGAGCTGCCCATTCCATCTGTCGTTGGTAATGGCCTCCATGAAGCGCGGATCCTGGGCAATATCGGTGCGGACCATCATGGTGCGGCCGACCATGCACCAGCAACCGCCATCGGCAGCGGAGCGAACGGCCTGGACATTGTTCTGGTTGTCGAGGGAGCGGAGGGAAGCGACCTCCCAGGGAGTAATGACGGCCGGGACGCGGCGGTCGGCGCTGATGCGAGCGCTGTGAAATTCAGCATAAGATAATGTCAAAAAAATCAAAGGAAGTCTTTGAAGGAAAGAACGAAGGGGGGAAACGAAAACTTCACATACCTTTGCTTGCCAGTGACACCGCCGACCTTGGGGTCCTCGAAAGGAGCCAGGAGGTAAGGAAGGGTCTCCAAGGTGCTCCAGAAGGCATCATCGTCGACGAGAGCAAGAATCTTGCCCTTGGCCTCCTTCATGCCGACGACCATCTGGTCACGCTTGCTGGCGTAGTCAGCAGTCATGACGCTGATGCGATCCTCGCCCTCAATGATGACAGGCTTGACCAGGTCATGAACGCGCTGGAGGTCACGCTCAATGGTGACGATAATGATCTCCTTGGGCTTGTTGGCAAGCCAGAGACGAAGACAATCGGTGAACGTGTCAGGAGTGTTGATGGTGGGGACGATAATGCTGACATCGGTGCTCTTGAAGCTGGGCTTCCGAGGGAGGGGGATGGGCTTAGCCTTATTCATGAGCTTCTTGGTCAGAACCTCATCGTAGGCGTTCCAGGCCCTATAAACAAACAAATTCAGCTTCTCATTTCATCTTGCAATGCGAACTGGAGAGAAAGGAAAGACTTACCATAAGACTCCAAGAACGTATGAAGACATTCTGAGTATCTTGGTTGTGTGTTGGTTGAGTATTGGTGTGTGAAGGGGGTTGATTGTGTGATGGAAGAAGAATTGCGCGGGTAGGAGATCCTTTGTCGCGAAGGAGTGGTGTGGTTGTTTGTGAGAGGAAGAGACTTTTGGCGGAGAAGAGAGAAGACGAGGTTTTATTGAGAGGAAGAAGGCCGTCGTAAGGGAAGGGCTCTTGTGAGTATTCACTGAGTTGACTAGGTGAATAAGATGAGTGGGGAGTGATTCAGTGAATGGAAGCTGGAGGTGAAATTCTGCAGGTGAAGTTCAGATTCTAATCCCAATTTTGGAAGGAGCCGACTTTCACCTTTGGAAAGAGCGAGATGGCAGGTCAGGGCACAGATAAGGTACTCTGGGTTTCCCTTCTGGCGAGATGTTTCTTGGGGGATTCCGGTACCGAAGTGGCTGCTGAGCTTGCGTGCGGATTTCTTGATTGATAATGTAAGGTCGGAAGAGTTAAGTCGGATGTTGTTGAAGTGTGTGAAGCTTTTAGGATAAGATTGTGCTTCTAAGACCGACTTGAGGGTGAATCCAGCATCCTACTGATGGTATTTAATCACACTAATTCATTGTGTCCAACAGGGTATTCATTACGAACAAGACGAGAAAGACAAAACACCACTTTCTTTGATAGTATCATCATGTCCTTCAAAATTTATGAAGCAAAGTCTTCAACCAACGGGGCTGGCTAGCAATGACCTTGAGAAGCACACTGAGCCTTGTTTGTGTTACCCAATGAAAGAAGCGCTTCGCACACTCGAAGCTGTCTCTTTTCTTTCATTATGTTACATAGCACAGCATCATTGAGCACCCTCGAAAGTCGAAACATGCAAGAAAGCTCTTTTGGAGGCAGTGTCCTCAGCTGTCCCTTCTCTAAGCGTCCCACATACGAAAAGCCTGGGCAACAAGCGCCGCTTGCTCATTCCTCGCCATTTCCCTTTGGCGGCGACGAACCCTCCTCCACTTCCATACCACAGCGGCTGCGATGGGAATGAGAAAGACACCAAAAGCCTTCAGGTTGTTCCCGCTCATCTCGTCGCGACGCGCAGGAAACTCGGTCTCCTGCAGTCCAAAGACGCCGCTCACCCACTTGCAAACGCTCTTCTCTCTCAGTTGTTGCGGAATGGCAAACATCTCGAACTCCTCCGCAGGGTATACTGGGAGGAGTATTTGCATAAGCTGAATGAGAACCATGAGTTCGGTGAAGGCGATGATGGCGACCTCGTTGGGGATGGGGATAACGGCGTCCGAGATCTTAGCGCTGAGGCCGTAGAGCGTGATTGCGAGATCGAGGGCGAGGAGTCCCATGGCCAAGCACTCCCAGGCCTTTACAGTGTGGTTTAGCGCCTGAACGAGCTTGGTCGTGGCGACTTCGCGTTGCTCTGAGGTGCAGATGCCGTTCCACGCGTCTCGAAGCGCGCCACGGATATAGTTTTCTGTCATCACTGCAGGACTGCTGGCTGGGGAAAGAGGTTCTCTTTCGGAGATTGCAGCTGCGTGGCCGGTGCTTTTCTTTTCTCTTCGGTAACTTGACGACGATGTCCAGATGTTCTGCAGGAATTCTGGTATGTATGAGGCGTGATTGCATACTAGACCTGGGAAGTACAGGTGGCTGTTGAATGAATTCAGGGAGGAAATCAAACTCACTCTCAGATGTGACTCCGCAGTGCTGCGGGTCAGTGTCGAGGACGGAAAGGCATACAGCTGTATCCAAAGGTGAAGCATGGCTCCTTCACCGCGGGTGGTGCGTGCTCTCGAGTCTTCAGGGGCTAACTTGGCCAGAGGTGACATTATTTCTTAGCTACCTTAGGCACCTGAGGGTCGATGAATATGGCGAAGTCTGAGCCTGGACAACATATCGAATAAACAAAGGACGAGGGCGCATGGTTGGAAAGACACAAGAGAGAAAGGTGTTCCCCCCACAGAAACTAGAAAGGCTTTTACATACATCCCTTTCATGGTCTTAACGATAATGAGATATAAAACCATGTAGTCTGGCCCTCCTATCCCGCAAATAGTTCAGCAATTATTACGATGAATTATTCCAGTGACCCAATACTTTTGGCATCACATTTGAGCAGAAGGAGGTAAATTTCCATACTACATTTCGCTCTGTCGTTTCGGACCACAGAGTTGGTCATCTGTTCTCAAGCGTCCTCCGCCTGCTCCAGTTGGGCTTTCTTATTGCTCAAATCTTCCACCTTGGTGATTCGGGCGCCTAAACCAGTCGAGATGTACTTGTCGAAGCTTCGAATCCTGACCTGTGCCTGGAACATCTCGTCAAGTTCCTCAAGTGAGCGATTCTTCGTCTCGGGAACGAAGAAAAAGACCCACAGTACTGCAACAACCGAGAAACCGCCGTAGATGAAAGTGACGACGCCGCCGAGCTTTGCCTGGACGTAAGGATTGACAAAGTTGATTGGAACAGAAGTGACGAAGCTGCCCATGGACGCAAGGAAGAGTGTCTTTTCTCTAAGCTGGCCCGTTCCGATTTCTCCAGTGACGACCCAGCAGCCAGGACCCCAAGTAAAACCGTAAATCTTTGGAATTGTTAGCGAAGACTGCTCCAAAAAGGTGAGGGACACGACATAGGAGTAGCCGAGGGACTTACCATATACCACAATATTAGCAGTGCCGCGCAGCTGTTGGCAACGGCGCTGGGGTAGTTCCCTGCGGAACCCGTTGCTGTCGCTGCCCCTGTGCCGATCATCGTACCGGCGAGTCCAACAGCTCCCAGAAACAGGGAACGCCGACGGCCGATCTTGTCAAATGTCAAGAAAGTGATGATGTGGACGGCGAAGCTGCATCCAGTCACCATGAGATTCGTCCGTAGGGGATCCGGGAAGCCGAGCTGCTGCATGAAAGTGACGATGAAATTCTGGATGAAGGAGACGCCTTGGGCTTGCTGAAGTATTTGGACACCCATGGCAATGATGGTTCGGCGGAGATTAGTTCCCTTGAAGCAGTCTTTAAATGAGGTCGCCTTGTGCAGTTCTCGCTGTTCCTCTACTTGGGCTTTGAGTAATTGAACTTCCTGCGGGATGGTTTCTGGGCGATTTGATAGCCTTGTGAGCACTTGCTCTGCCTCTTCGTACTTCCCACGGTAGATGAGGTAGCGTGGAGACTCCGGGAGGAACGGATACAGGGTCGCGTATCCCAAAGGAACGAATAACTGGCAAATAATTACGATCCTGTTCAATTTGTAAGCTACAACATGGATCAGAAGCCGCTGAGGGACCTCACAGATATTGCCATTGATCGGTGCGACTTCGTGAAAGGTACACTGCGATGGCAGACAAGAAAACTCCCAGGGAGAGAAAGAAGCTGTATAGTGCAAGAAAAGCACCTGAGAGACTCGTCAGCATGTACAAAGGCAAGACGAAGCCTCGTCGAATCACCTCTAATCCGTGGCGGAGCGCATTCCGAGAGATACATGGGGGTGACGTTGGAGGAAAGCCCCATGCCGGCGTACACCAAGATCCTCCCAACAACAAGCTGCCAGAACGACGTAACCGCAGAAGACTCAAGCACCACGCCAGTTCCCATAAGAGTTGAGATTACAAGGAAAGACTTCTTTCGACCGAGCCTAAAAGTGACAAGAGGAGCTATAATGCAGCCGATGATGATACCGGCGGAGCCAGTACCTGTCCCGACTGATGTTTTCTCTGCTGGAATGGCGTATCGCCCGAGTTCACCATCGTAGGCACCGTACTTTCGTTGGAATTGGGATAAACCCAAAGCGCCTCCCCACCACCCGTTGTCAAAGCCGAAACCCATGGCGCCGAGGTTGGCAACGCAGCCAATGAGGACCAGCCGCCAATTGAGGTCCTGGTACAAGGGATCATTTTTAAGTCTTGATAACATGGCTTCTCAGAGATGAAGAGACGAAAGATCTTTTGGAAAGTCATTCGCCACGGCAAGAGTCTCTCAATGTTCTCTCATAGCATACATATACCCTACTTGACGTGGTCGGGTTGGTGCGGGGAGCTCCAGGGATGAGATAATCTATCCCCGCGTTTCCCCAGACTCCGTTCGCATGGGTCGATTTAGCGATGCCTCGAGAACTTATGCCAACGATCACAAAGGAAGAAAGTGAAAGCGGCAAGTTTTAGCACCTCTACTGCCGTGACCGGACGCACATCTGGCAGGGAAGTTGGAACTCGGCTGTTGTTCTGCTAGTCTGTGCGGGGCAGAATCTCTTTTCGGAGATCTCTCCGGCGTTTTGGACGGAGTAAGCTTATTGCGACGATCTCGAGAGCTGAGAGGGGGGTCATTTTATCTGCAGCGTCTTTCAAAAGGGGCAAAGAGTGGCTCTTGCTTCCTTCTTTGCGAAGGATCTTCAAAGAGAATTGAAATCTGATCATGTGAGCCGAGCAATCGTTCGTAGATGGAGTGCTAATGATATTATGGACAAAGGTTACCGGAGTATCACTGGTTTCTAACCGAAAGATCTCGGTTCCAACCCCTCGCATCACGTTATCAATCACTTGCTGAAACTTTTCGCAGCACGACGATGTTTGTAAATAATATGTGCACATTGACTTAACTAGAGCCAGAATGAAGAATAATGTACTGTCGAAAAGGGAAACACGCTACGTCCACAGAGCACCTTCCACCACTGATACCCTTCACGCTTAGCAGATGTTGCGAGCGCCGTTGCCGGAAAGGTTCCACTTGATGTTCTGGCCACAGGGAGACTCGCGAACAGTGGTCCCGTCGACCTTGGCAGTGATGCTGATGTCGCGGGTAATGGGGAACTCGGAGCGGGCAGAGAGACGGACCTCGCCGCCGCCGTTGACGGTACCGCCCTTGATGGTGACGCCGTAGCAGTTCTCAATGAGGATCGCGTTGTTGCCGTTGTTGGCGAGGTCGATGCTGCCAATCTCGGCGCCGCCAGACTGCGAGACGCAGAAGATCCCGCGGCCGCCGCCACGGGAGACAACCTTTGTGACGTAGACGTTCGTGGTGTAGGCGCCGCTTGCGAGCTGACCGTTGTTGTTGGCGAAGCGGAGCGTTCCGTAGCCGGTGCCGGCGCCAATGTTGTTGCCGTCGACGAGGCCGACCTTTGCGTTGGTCGTCTTCTGGAGCAGCAGTCCGGACTCGCCGCAGTTCTTGGCAATGACCTGGTCAATGGTCAAGCCGTCAATGTTCCAAGTTTCGACAGCGTGGCTGCCAGCACCGTTGACGGTGATGACGCCCATCTTGACGTTTGTGTTGGCGGCCTGGTCGCGGTCGAAGCGGATGCCGATGCCGCCGCTGAGGTTCATGTTGATGGCGCCGAGGGTGAGGTCCTTGGTGCCGTAGAAGCGGAGACCAAAGTACGGGTTTCCGGTCATGGAAAGATATGGGATCTTGACGCCCGAGGCGTTGGTCACTTCGATGGCACCGCGGCCGGATCGGAGAGCGACGTTGATGGTTCCGCAGCCCTCAAAGGTCTTGCCGCTCTGGATGGCGATGGTGCTTGCGCCGATGGAACCCGAGGCGATGACAGAGACGCGCTGACCGCTGCTGATGGAGTCGACGGCGGCCTGGATAGCGGCGCGGTAGTCGGAGCCGGAGTAGACCTGGCTGGAGCCCTTGGTCGCCACGAAAGAGCTTCCTGAGCCGGTAACCTTTGCGTCGGGCGTGCCGGAGCCGCACTGGGCGGCGGCAGAGGAGGCGAGTGCCAGCACTGCCGTGAGAATGGAGTACTTGACCATGACTACGGGCTAGATACACGGGTGATAATAGAGAGAGAGAAGAAGTAGAATGTGTGGTAGCGTAAGAACCTTCTGCTCACAGGACTCTGGCACGGCGACTTGTTTATATCAGATAGCCCCCAAAGACTCAACCAGGTGGATACGACGATGCTCTAGATGCGCGCCACTCTGGTAGACGGTCCCACGGGGCAAGCACGTTCGTTGGAGGACGAAATTGGCCCGGCCCCTAGACCGGGAATGCATCCTCCGCATTCATTTACCACGAGCATGGAGGCGGCTCGGCATGGCTACAGAGTGGCTACGGGCGACCCGGGATTGCCAACCGGTTGGAGAGAAATTGGGAAATAGAGTCGCCAGGTCGGTCGAGAGCTACACGAATGATACCCTAAAGAAGCAAAGAGGAAGAGTGGATTGCTCGCTCTATGGCAACAGACCTTCCCGATTCATGCTTTTGAAACTTCCGTCCCTTGGCTCACACGTTGGGTCTTGGCACGACGATGTCATTGCTTGGCGTCACCTGCTAGATGATCGACAGAGCTGCTCTAGAAATAAAGGAAACAATTGAAGGCAACAATTGATGGAGCTAGAATGGAGGGATTGGTCCGCTTGAGTTAAGAACAACGCAATTGTTGATTGACTCCAAGTTCAAGGCTTTCAATGCTTTCACTTCTTCTTTGTTACTCTTGGAGTTCGTATCCTCAGGGTCGATTCAACGCTTGGCAGAGTTTGAACTCAAGTCTAGACATGCAGCACTATATTCAACGAAATGTCAACCCTTGGCAGTACAGCGTGCATGCCGGCGCAAGGGGAAGCGTCTCATACTGACAATACTTTTCACTTCAGGCCACAGCCACGTTCTGGTGTGAGCTCTACTGTCTCACGAACACCAGGTCCCGCATTGGATCCACTCAGCAAGAAACGTCATCTGAAGTTGTTTCTTGGGGGCTCCTCTAAAGGATACGAGCATACTTGCGGTTATAACGCATGGAGTTATTAGGCAGCGGAAACGGTGATTATGAGACGGATTCTTCGGCTCGCACTTAAATGCCCTGGCAGAGGCAATTAAACGTTGGCCAGTGGCATGGTCTTCTAGGCAGATTGGAAGACTTTATTTAGTGGGCTCATGCACGATCCTATTCTCCCCCGCCATTTTGACTGATTGCTTCGTTACCTCTACCGACAGTCTACAGATTCTCGTAGAATTTTCATTCAGCTCCTGCAACTTGCAGAGCCAAGTGTCACCTTCGAAGCGTGAAGATTGATAGGCATGGCGTTTGCTCAAACGCTTATGTTCCTTTTTAGGGGGAAGAAAATTGCGGAGAGAGCTGGTACTGACAAGAAAAGGTCGAATTAGTCCGTCTTGGCACGCTACAACCCCTCAGCCGGCAGATACGAGCTCGATTCGTGACCACTGCAGGGGACTTTAGGTCACTACTTGAGTTGCTGCTCATGCTGTTGCCCAGTGCCAAGCGACGTTGAGATTGGGTTCAGAGTGAGGTCCCCCGCCTAGCCTGAACTTGCTCTAGTGAGAATTAAAGGTAAGCCTTTGTGGTTTTCCTGGACCACCAGCTGACCATGATGATTCGGCATTCGGCGAAAACGGGGCCGATCTAGGACCCGAGGGAGAAAAAGAGTTTCCAAAATCACCAAGAGACTGATGCGGAAATTCTGTTCCTACGGAAGAAAAGATTAAACGGTGGGTCTCACGTTTGTATCCAATATGATAAAATCTCACTCTTACTTAATTGAAAGTAAATCAGCATTCATTCCCGTCCTACCAACCCCTATCTCTTTCTGCCGCGTTAATTTCAACAAGCAGTGTACTCCGTAACGAGCAACACGTTGTATCGCCATATTGGATGAAAGTTCAACCATGACTTGCTTGGCTTAGGTCCACCAAGTCCCGCCTTCATCCTGAAGTCCTTGGTTAGTAGGCATTTCCGGCAACCGCGAGGCATGGTTGAATTCGCCAGGCTCAGCGTAGTCGCACTGGCGCCGGACATGGCCCCTTGCAGGGTAAAGATGTCTGGCCGAGAGTACTGACCCACGGTATCGACAATACTCTTCGTCATGTAAATCTTATCAAAGTCCAATTCGCCGTAAAGAAGGCCCTCAAAGGTTGCACTAGGGGCCTTGACGAGGGTGCGACCGTCCGGTGCAATAATCTCAGAGAATCCTCCTCCAATGACTGCGATGTGAGGTCTCTCTTCGGTATCGGCAGGAGCATTCTTGGCATCATCCGTGTCTTGGCTTGGGATGAGACCGTTGGCGACGAGCCCCTTTTCTGTCTGAGTTGAAGATGCCAGAAGGACAAAGGTAGCACCTTCGACAGCCATGGTATGCGTAGCCATGGTGCAAGATTCGACAGTGTTGAAGAAGGGCATCTTGCCGACAGGCGGAAAGAGATTTGGCCAAGATGCGACGTGGATCTGCTCTCCCTGGAAGTACGTGTTGTACTTCAAGAGTGGCTGCAGATGCTCGAAGCACTGCAGTCCACCGACACGGCCGATAGGTGTGGAAACGACGTTTGTGGTGCAGTCTCCAGACTGTTAGCCGTTTATTGTTAGTTGACTGGGACATATGTGAGAGTCGTTCGAGGTAATGCTAACGTACTGCGTCGCCGAAAAGGATTCCCTCCTGGGCTGTAGGCTTGAACTTCCTTCGATGCAGCAGAATGTCTCCGTGTGGGCCAATGAAAGTCTGCGCCATATACAAGCTTCCATGGTGGCGCTCCGAAATCCCCAACACACACATAATCTGAGCGTTTTTGACTGCCAGGCGGATTTTCTCCATGTGTTTGGACTCGATGTCGATGGAATTGCGGTAGTATTTGATGTTGTACGGGAAGGTCTCCTTCGCAGCCATAGCGTGTATGAAGTTGGGGTAGCCAGGGATCCATAGCTCGGGGAAGGCAATGAGCTTTGCGCTGTTCGCGCCAGCTTCAGCGATCAGGTCGCATGTCTTTTGAGTCGCAGCTTCAACGTCGAACCTGCGAAGACAGGAGAGTTAGGGGAGATTTAGAGGGTTATCAAGAGTTATAGCACAAACTGGGACGCGTGATGGATGGCTCTCTGGGGACTGACCAGCATGGTTCGGCTTGGACCACAGCGACCTTGACCGGTTCGTGGGGATCTCCGTGGACTTGCGAGTTCATGACTAAAGAGTGAATGACAGAGATGCAACAACTTGTGATGTTCCAGAAATAATAGAGCCGTCAAAACTCTGTATTTGTGTGTTCTTCGGTGCGAGATATTGGCAGGAAACAACTTGCATTGAATCGATTCGGCTGAAGAGTTTTTGAAATGCCAAAGGTTTCTCGCCGCGACAATAACGATCAGAAATATTGACGCGGTATCAAAGATAGTGGTAGTTGGCATCATTTGAAGATTGCCGTATATCAACATCCGGTCGCTATCTGGTCAGGAGACCCACCCACTAGTTATTGGCTGTCCAATGACGCACCCATCAGCACCAGAGATATTCCGGAAATCAACATACGATTACTATCTTAAGGTGGCTAGCTGATCTTACCAGGAGTCTAATCTAAGTGCTTGTGAAAGCGAAGAATATCGCATGTCTCGATTGGTTTAATGGACGAAGGGAAGTATAAAGTCCACGGCTCAACAGCATCATCAGCAAATACCTTACGTGAAGCTCCTTCTGAAATTTGTTTACTCAAAGACGGTAGTGCAATCCATTAAGCGCGGTATATCACAAGAGCTACATTTTGATCTACTGATCCGTATCATCCACTCTCATATCCACCCTGAAGAAGTCATGGGAGACAAGACAGCATCTCTAGAGCCGTCTTTGACTTCTGGCGAAAACCATATTGGCGAAACATCAACAACTTTCCCCTCTTGGGTTAGATACGAGCCCGGTCCTTCCCCAGAATATCGCTTCAAGGGTCTTTCACCATGGATGTCTAGGACAGGCGTCGTTGCTTGCGGCTGTTTCATCTTCTTTATCTCGGGGTTCAGTAAGCTTTTTTGTCTTACCAAATTCCATCTCCAAGGATCATAAGGTACTGACCAACATTTTTTCCGAAAATAGACTTGGCACTCATGGGTAGTGTTTCTTCTCTTAGTTCATACCTCAAAGTTGTTGGTCTGGAAGATAGAAGCAAGCATTCCCAACTTCTCATCGGGCTTATCAACGCTGTCTACTGGATCGGGGTCATCATAGGCGCCCTGCTGGTCGGCTCCTTCTCCGACAAAGTTGGCCGTCACTGCGCAATTTTATTCACCGGGATCTTCGCTCTCATCGTCGTTCCCTTCTTTGCCGCTCTTCAGAATTTTGCGTGGGCTTTGGCATGCCGCTTCATCAACGGCCTCGTGACCGGATCATTCGATTCTGTCGGGCTCAATTACTCAGCTGAAACGGTAGATCATCGACATCGAGGAAGAGCCATTGGTTTCCAGCTGTGTTGCGCGGCCACAGGCGCTGGCATCGCATACTTCATCCCGTTTGGGTTAGCAAAGCAGACGTCAAGCGAGGTTGTCTGGTGATTTCCTCTGGGCTTTTCAGCTCGTTTTTGTGCTCATGGCGCTCTCGATTGTCTGTTTTCTTTCGGAGTCACCCAGGTGGTTGGTGAAAGTAGGCTTTGGTGAAGCAGCACGTGATGTTACCGAGGCTGTTAAGCACGTTGACGACCCAATGGATCTTCAAAGTGCTGTCGAGGCAGAGTTGGAAAGCATCTCTCGAACGATCGACATGGAGCGAGAACATAATTCTTCGACAAGCTACTGGTCTATGTTCACTGTTCGTGACGAGCTGAGCACAGCACGTCGAACATGGTCTGCTGTCTTCATTCAGTTTGCGACGCAGGCAATGATCGGGGCAGGATTTGTGTCCGGCTACGGCATCAAAATATTCGAAACGGGTGGCTGGTCTTCAGAATTGGCCGCACTTCTCTCAGGCATGGGTATTCTCACACAAGCTGCCTTTGGAGTTCCAGGCGGCTTGCTCTCCGACAAAATAGGTCGTCGAAATGCCATGATTGGTGGAGCTGCTGGCGGAGTTGTCGTTCTGGCTCTGATTGGCATGTGTGGTTACTTTGTCGACAAATATGCCGAGTCCGACCCAGAACTGGCGACGTCTTACGGGTCAGCGACCGTTGCGCTGGTCTTCATATGGGCAGCAATTTTTGGTTCCACGTGGCGTGAGTTGTCGACCTCCTTGACGATGGGGTTCCCATCGTCCAGCTATCCCCCTCAGTTGCTAGAGCTGACTCTTGGGTAAACAACAGTCTGGCGCCCTTTCACGTATCCCTCGGAAATCTTCCCAGCTCAATCTCGTGCTAAAGGAAGCTTGGTAGGTATAGTCGGTCTGGGCCTTGGTTCCTTCTTCTCCAGCATAATCAATCCTTACTTGCTCACTGCAGTCGGTTACGGAGCACTGTTCATGATCTGCGGACTAAGTTTCCTTGTTGCCTTCATTTGCTACATGTGGATGCCAGAGACAGCAGGAAAGACTCTTGAAGAGATCGATGGTCTTTTCCATTGAGTTTCAGTTCACTAAGCCTAGATAGAAACAGCACGCATCGTAATTGCGCATCAGCTTAGTCCCAATGTCATAGCTGCGAAACCATAAGGCTGTCTTTTTATGTTTGATGGACGGCCGATTTGTCTGCTATGTTCCGAGCTTCGAATCCTTTGCGCGATGCTAATCCAAGACGTGTATACGTGAATTGTTGAAGTCATCCGTAAGACGGGACTACGGACTGTCGATGGCAATCCGGAATTCATCTTTCGCGATAGCGACATTGGGTTGATACGAATCTGTCTGTTCATTGGCCGAATGCGTTAGTCTTATCGCAAACTGTATATTATGAGATTCACTCTTATTGCAGTAGTACCAGACTTTAGAAGGAATGCTGAAAGGAGTCATGCTATGCCCTCTGGTTCCTGAAAGGCCGTCTCACAGAAGTTGAAATGACTTGTGGATTTCTGTGTCTTAATCCCAAAAAAATATCAAATACCATGCGAGCTTCACGGCCGTTCCGGACGCGGCGCCAAACACCAAGAGTATCCAAAGCATGTTGCCAATGTCGAGCTGGTAGAGTGAAGTGCGATGGAGCCAAACCACAATGTGGAACATGTGCGCGGCAATCGCGACAATGTGACTACAACACAGTTGATGGCCGAAAGCAACGCCATACCGAGGCCGAGTTTGCAGCTCTTAACAGCCGAATAGCCTTCCTTGAAGCCCAACTGAATGGCAATGGACTTCATGCCCACAATGACAGCCAGATATCCCAGCAAGATGAAGAGAAAGCTTTGCCTTCTATGACTGAGGATCATGAGACTGCTTTTGATGACAAAGGTGAAGGCAACATTGTCTACAGCGCCCCTGAACATTGGCAGATTGATAGCCTCTTTCAAACTTCAGATTTTGTCACTCAATCGCAATCTTCACCTCTGAAGAGCTTTGCATCTATCTCCGGAGGCTTTCTACACGATGGTAAAAGCGGTCGAATTTTCTATGTCGGACCAACTAGCAATTTGCACCTCGCAAAGACGACGGCGTCGTGCCTACCAACATCAAAGCTCGCAACTTCTGCGACCAAATCGAGAGAACTTCCGGCTTTACCAGAAAACGACGAGCTTGTTGGTTGCTACTCGGAATACTTATCTCCCCATCTTATACTCCACGAGTCACAGTCCGAAATTCAGCGCGTCATTCGGCAGAAATGTCTTCTACACACAGCAGTACTCGCTATTGGTGCATTCTTCTTGCCGAAAGAGACCTACGATAGATGCAGGCTAGATTGAAACCTACTGATTGAATTCTATCTCGAAAGGTTCACAAGAGTCAGCGGCAGAGAGACAGAAAATGCCACCACACTCAATATTCAGGCATAGTTTTTACGGTCCTATCTAGCTATTATGCAAGGGAAAACGGACAGCGCCACAATTTTCCTCCGTAACAACGTCAATCTTGTTAGGTGTCAATATCAAGTGACTGATTTTGATCTAGGAATCGCTTGCAACATGGCCAAAGTCATGGGCTTGCATGTCAATCCAGCCAGTGGGCCTGATTCTCAGCCCACCCTCTCTACCGACAGCGAGACCTCCAGAAAACTAACATTATGGGCTTGCTTTTGGATGGATAGGTTAGTGCTCGAAAGCCACATGCGCCTGAGTTAGTCATTGAGCTAATTGACTGCTGCGGTGAGGCGTCTCGTTATGCTTGAAGGCCGTGCTGTACATTTGACGGCTTGTGACATCTCTGTAGAGTTTCCGGCGCGCGAATTCCTTCATCAGCACTCAGAATCAAATGGAGGACAGGTCACGCAAGAGATGCTTTACGCTCTTCACCTTGAATTTGCCGCCATGCAAGACAGGTCTTTGTGTAAAATGTGCGTGCCTCGATGGATGATTTGCAGTCTTCGATGACCCAAAGCTCATGCTAATAATGCAACCTATAGATACTCATTTTCTTCCTCATCAAGCGTGGGAGATGCAATATCAGATGGCAATCTTCGGTACATCACTTGGCTTAAGAACTTTCACCTACCTTGCGGAATACGAAAAAGTCAGAGCACTCTTTAGCAAGCTTTATATCGCTTCAGTAAGTCTCACCATTGATCAGCATTTGGCCATCACTCATTCAGAGCCTGTAGCTTGTGTTACCATGCTGGCATGACCCTCTTGCACCGTCCCTGGTTCCAAGTTGACGGCGAACAAGACCGCCTCGCAAACAGTCCCTGCCTGGTGTTAAGAGCCCAGCCCTCGTGAGACCACGTAGGGGTGATTTCTGAATATTGAATCTAAGCTGAGGAAAGGAGGAGATTTTAGGTGCGGAGCACCCGCGGAGGAGGAGCGTTGAGTAGGGCCCGCGCGGTCCCTGCGCGGTGAGTAGAGGCAGAATACGGGCCCAGCCCGGATCCACCTATTCGGGTCTGACCCGTAACAGTCCACAGCGCCTACGACACAGTTCTTAAAGTTTGCGCTCTTCTCCGTCCTCTCGGCCAAAGAGCATCAGACTGCGACATTCATGAGATGCTTGTGTTCGGAAAGCTGATCGGCAGTGGAGTTGAGCTTCGCTATCACAACGAGTCTCATTTAAGATTCAATGTCAGGTGCGCCGGAGGGGCACCGGGGGAGCACCGGCATAGTGCCGGGGGAGTACCGGCATAGTACAGGGGGAGTACCGGCATAGTACCGGGGGAGTACCGGCTACGGAGTGGGTCAGAGAAGTACCGGCGGAGTACCGGCTACGGAGTGGGTCAAAGCGGACTGTTGCTAATCCGCCCGCAGAACCATAAGAAGGCAGAGGCTGCGGAGGAAATCCTAGAGGAAGATAGGATCGAATGCTAGTCATAACCCAATACCTACCAGTGCCTTGTAGACTCCTTCACTCTGCGCGAAGCCTCCTTGACATTCAAAGTCTATGCCGAAGAAGGTCAGTTGGTCAAGCGTTTCCTATGGAATATTGACTACTATCTGACTTCGGCTCTGTTTGAATGATTATTAGGCCAAGAAGCTGCTGCGTTTGTGAGTTCCGTGGATGCTGACGGGCATTTCAACTCCGAAGCTGCATTTTCGCGCGTTCGATCGTGGATGTCAACATGTGACGAGCACCATACGGATTGCTTGAGGGACAGCACTGGGATACGTCCTTCAAGATTGCTCGATTTATCGAGCACAATGACAATGAGACTACGTGATGCGCACGTTACATACGATCAGTACGCGGCACTTAGTTACTGCTAGGGTGGGGATCAGCAGCTAAAGACCACCCTGTCTACTCTTGCCCGTGAGTTGCCAGTGTACGATTTAGTAAGGTAGTATAGAATCGTTGATACACAAAGCGCTGACAGAGATACCAGAAGCCTATTTGGGGATAGACTTGGCCTCTTTATCAGTGACGATACAGGACGCTGTCAGGGTTGCTAGGCGAATCGGTGTCGACTATCTCTGGGTTGATGCACTTTGTATCGTTCAGGACTCCCCCGAGGATAGAGAAGTGGAAATGAGTAAAATGGCAAGCATCTATCAGAATGCTTGCATCACAATAGTCGCGACAAACGCAGGCGATGCTAGTCGGGGGTTCCTAGCCTCAAGGGACTCTCCACGCTCGCTGGAACCCGGATCGCTACTTCTCCGCTTTCAGCTACCGATAACACTGAAAAAAAAGGCTCAAAATATAGGACTTGAGTACTCCAAGTGGGATAACGCCTTGTCTCCAGAACCTATCGATAAACGGGCCTGAACCTTTCAAGAGTCCTTGCTTTCCAGAAGAGTCATGATCTATGGAATGCGACAATGACCTGGCGTTGCGGTAGTGGCGTCCAGGCCTGAAGGTCATGGATACGTGAGCACCAAAAGACCATGGTCAGGGTTCTTATTCCCAAATATGGCAGTGACGGTTCTGACAAGGCGACCTGGAAAGATCTCGTGACCTTGTATGGGCGACGTCTCCTTACCTGCTCCGAAGACATGCTGCCAGCAATCTCTGCACTCGCAAGCGAGGTCTTGCGTCTTACCAAAGAAGGCGGCAGAGAACCAGGAAGATGTTTAGTAGGTGTCTGGGAAAATAATCTTCTCAATCAGCTGATTTGGTTCACGAATCTGGAAGTAAGCCGTGACGTGCGACGCATACCATACCGCGCTCCTAGTTGGTCCTGGGCGTCAGTAGACTCCTACATTGTATTCGCTACCACGCATCGCAATGACTGCGAGCGAGATCATTGGAGATGCAGACACAGATCTCGAAATTATCGAGTGTGGTATCACGCTACTATCCGAGAGGGCGCCAATGGGCAAAGTTATTGGGGGCAAGTTGTGTGCTCGAGGCTTTCTGGTCCCGGGCTCCAGCATACCAGACCACGAACTTTGGGGTGCAGGCACATTCCAAAATGTGCCAGACGTTGCGCTCAAACTGGATTGCCATGCGGCGGGCGACAAGACCGCAATTATGAAGGCGATGTCTTGTCATTGGCTTCGAGTGCGGCATGAGCATGGACTTGTACTTGAGCATCTTGAGGGCAACGTATACAAACACATTGGCTACGTCATGTGTACCAGATGGCTAACACATGCATCAAGCATCAAGAGGACGTATGTCGACATTATGTAATGTCAAGCTGGCTTATCAGCCTGTATGTAAGATTCATGTTGGTTCTGTAGGTACATGTGAGAAGAGTGTCGGCTATCATGCCCTGTACGGAGTGCATTGGTCAGAACAACGCTGAAAAGGGAACTCGAAAACGGGTAGATATCTACAACTCACCGCATTTGATTCAGTGTCTTAGAAGTAACTAAATAAAGTAGTATATCAGAAGTATCGAGTTTCCCAGGCTGATACACGTTATCTCCGCAACAGAGAGTCGAAATTCTCGAGCGATTTCGCCTATGCCCACGAATTATCGCCCGGAGGATAAGATGACTCGCCCTTAGCCACAGATTCTAATAGAGCCTGTTGCTTGTGTGCAATTGACCGGCAAAACACTCTCAAGAACTTCACCAAAACCAGAACCTCACTGCATGACAAATACAGTTGTCAACCAATAATTAGAGACTCAAATCACCAACGAGAGTGGCTATTCTTTCCTGTTTCATCTGTGGAGCTGCATGGCGTACCGAGATTGGGCACGATCTCGGCGCTGACATTGGCCGACCGAGCATAACGGGCCCTGTGCTCCAACTCCCCCCTCTGGAATGTACAACGTGGTCCCAATTAAATGGGACACACCGCAACTTCAATCACCCAGCTAGGCCCCCAACTCAACCGCAAGCTAAGCCTTCAGCTCACATGTGAGATTTCAGCCTCAATGCGCCATCCCTAACGCCCTGCCGCCCTTCCAATAGACTCCGGAAACAACCAACGTATCTGTACACCGAAGGGGACATTCGAAGGCACGTTTAGAGACGCCCATAATGCCCTCCATCCTCGCTACGGCGATCCAGTCTTCGTTACTCAAGGGCACCGCAAACTTCACGGCGCAGATCGTCAACCAGCACAGGCTGGCGGGCGGCGGCACCCCGGCCCCGCTCGATGTCCGTCGCGTCCTCGAGTTCGCGACTTTTGGCTTCATACAGGGCCACATCAACTACTGGTGGCAGCACTTTCTCGAAGACCAGTTCCCAAATTCGGCATCGTCTGCCCGCGGCAGGGGAAGGAAGGCGTCCATCGTTGAGCCCAAGATCGAGAAACCCGAGAAACCCGAGAGGGCGGCGCCCAAGAACTACTCCAATGTCGCCCGTAAGGTCCTCGTCGACCAGACCGTAGGCCTGTTCATGATGAACTCGGCCTTTCTTCTCATCACGTCGGCCCTGCGCTTCGGATTCTCTCCGATCGTCTACCAGATCTGGAGCGAGAGGATATTCGACCTGATCAAGGCAGCATGGAAGTTTTGGCCTCTGGTGGCTATGCTCAACTTCGCCCTCGTGCCCGTGGGGTATCGAGCGCTGGTAGGCATGTGTGTCGGGTTTATATGGAACATGTTTCTCACGTTTTTCCTTTTGTAACTTGCATGCCGGAAGGCTTTTCATTCTTTCTCTTTGTGCACATCATGGGTTGCATCAAAAAGCATGGAGTTCTTTGTCGGGTTCGAAATGGTTGATCCATGTATTCTTGCGGCCTGTCTGCCACCTGGCTAGTCTTGGGCAGAAGACGGGCCGCGCGGAGGAATTTTCGCCATAATCAATTGACTGCTCACAGCTCATCATGAACGGCGGGCTCGGCCGCCTTTCCGGTTGAAGACTTTTCATCCCCTGTCTTAGGGCCGAGTATGGTGAAAATGACCCGGCGATAGGAAATCAGTGTGCCGTCAGAGACCTCAAGAATGAGATGCATGTGCTTGTCCTCATTCGGGTGACGATTCCTGCCTGGAGCACGAAGAACTTCCTCTGAAGGCATGGTGACTGTGATAATGGGAGCGTTAGTGTCACTCAGTTCGAGCCTGCCGACATCTCTCCCCGGATTGTTGTTGTTTGATGATGGCTCCAAGTACTGCCACCATTTGTACGTCAACTCCCCTCCATCCGGATCGCAAGACTCTTGCGCATCGAGTCCAATGACGTCCTCCTCATTAACGACCATCTTCACAACCTTGCGAGACGTGTCTCCATTCAACACAACGACTGGGGCATGCTGAGCATCACCAAATTCAGGACTGGCGGACCACTTGATACGGGCAGCAAAGTCGTTCTGAAACGCCTCGCGCCATCTCCATACAGTAGCCTGCGAACTCATGATCGTCCTTCCTGAAGCCCCTTTCAGGACGTCCACCGTGTCCGCGTAATGACCCTCGCCGTAGGTCACGGGTCCATATCGGCCGCCCCAAGATCCCCATTCCGGATATTCGGGGTCGGAGAGCCCGTTGGGGATCAGGTAGAGAAGCGAAGGTGTATCGCCCTCAACGATGAAATCGGCATCAGGGTACTTCGCCCCCAGCGGTCCGACGCTCTGGATATTCTGCCTGATCCAATCTGGCGATATGACTTCCTGGTTCGAGAAGCTCGGAAAGTTGTAATACTCCTCGCCCGAGATACCACCCCACGCGGCAACGGCATATCGGTTGAAATGGTGGACACTGGCAATGTAAATGAGTTGCGGCCAGTTTCGACGGATCCACGAGCCGGTGTTGTCCTGGTCGGAAATCGTATAGATGCGGAGCTTGGCGACGAAGGTTTCGATCTGGGATGGCGATCTCGTCGCGTTGACGTGCCACAATACCTGCGCCAGAACGGACGCCCCTCCCCATACCGGGACCCAGAGCGGCTCGTTCGAGGCGTCGACTGCCTTTACTAGCCTGTCGGAGCCCTCGCTGTCCTTTCCGTCGCCGACGCCGTCCATGCCGTAGACTGGCAAGCCGGAGGCAATTAGACCCTTGAGATAGGATGCTTCAGGCCAGCCGGGAGCATGTTTCTTTAGGTTTGGTAGTGCCTCGCCGTATGCGTCGACGATATCATGCATCTGGTCTGGGCGGGTGGTGTCATTTAGCCAGACACTCGTCGTAGCCACAAGACCTTCAATCTGAAGTTCATTGGCGTATACAAGAAGGCGTACGAGCGATTGCGCATCGTCGGGCTCGTTGGCGATGTCACTCAAGAGGAATACGCGGGGCTTTTTAGGGGCTGAGGGTGTGCATTGTGACGCGAGTGATGGTACGATGCAAGAAAAGAGTAAGGCAGCTTTGATAAGACGTGATGGGCAATGCATTGTTAGAAGAACAAGACTCAAGTGATCAAACAACTTCAAGATGTTTACTTCTCCAACTTCCTGTGAGGGGAAGTTCTTGTGGTGTTTTGCAAAACCAAAGATGTCGACGCTTCTGATTGCCTCCTTAGGAAGGAACAAATATGGGTCAAATGTCACCGCCAACCTGAAAATTGCGTCAGCCAAGAACTTTCGGACTTCCATCCGAGTCTGAGTACATGTTGCTGAGGTTGTGGTCGAAAAAGTCCAGATGAGAAATCAAGTTGGCTAACAAATATCGCGACAGCGTCAGATACTAAGCTTTAATTATTGCAGGGAAACTCGTGTAATAGGCATGCAGCACCCAATTGTCACAGCGCGATAGTTTGTGCTTCCGCGATTCTGCCCGCCAAGGCCGCCTTCCCAGGAAGCCATACCGCACCTTTTCAGTATATCAGACCAGAAGTTTCCATCATTTCCATCCCTGACAGAACTTGCTTGGAAAAATGAGTAGGGATTTTGAGAGGTGCTTTCACTACGGCATGTCTTTCACAGCGCTTTTCCAGGACGAGCGACTCGAAACTCGCTTCCACAAGCCTTCAAGTCTGGGTCTAGCGGCAATCTCGTCGTATAAGCCAAGTAACTTGATATAAGGCATCCAGGTGAAGACGTAGACGTCAGCAAGGTTGAAGTTCTGCGATCAGGTTAGACCAGTCTGTCCATAAGGTGAAATGGTAGTGATTAGAAGAGGTATAAAAATCTTACGTTTCCCGCTAGGTAAGCGTCGGAGCCAAGAACGTCTTCGTAATAATCAGCCCTGCCTTGAACATTGCGGTTGCCTTCTCTAATTCGAGAAGGTTCACGGGCTCCGCCGGACTAAGGTGGTCAGACAGTGAGCATAAAGCCTTAACTCGAGCAGTCAACGTAGTTCGGCCTTACTTCTTCCACAGCTTCTCGTTGCACAGAGTCTTGAAGGATGGGTCAAAATAGGAGTAGTCAATACTGAGGGCCTTCTCGAAGTTTCCAATCTTGACTGGGTTACCGCTCATGATGACATCGAGCGAGCTAGAGGGCCCGTCAAACTTGGCAGGTAGCGGCAGATAGCTCGGGATTCGAATAGTTAAAGATCTCCATCTTGAATGATGGGAATGCGGCCGAATGGGTGTTTTTCCTTGAGATAGGCCGGATCCCAATATAGGGTGTCAGGCTCAAGCATGGAGATCCGCGGACAAAACGATTTGCAGGCCACAATCACGAACTTTGTGCTCCCCCTTCATCAGGTTGACTTGAGTCAAGTCGTACTTGAGCCCGAGTTCATTGAGAGTAACTAGCACTCTGTGAGTGCAGGCCGATGTGGCGGAGCCGCAAAGCTTGATTGACATTGTAGAGTCTTGAACCTCGAATGTCTTACTAATTGGAGGGAAAGTCGAAGTTCTTTTGTTTCGAAGGAAGATGAGACTATGAACTCAAGAAGAATGAACTGCCGTCTGACGAAGAGACACCATGTTCAGAACATGGCGACTCAAAGTATTTTATCCAGCTACCAATGATAAATAATAATTACGCAGGTGCTGGTGGTATGAGTCTGACGACAAGTGTTGGAACGTCACTTTGCTTCGTAATCAAGGGTAATGACTGCCGAGCTGCGACTCTGAGGCCCGTCAATCTCTACCAAGCGTTAGTCAATCATCGTATCGCTGGTATTGTAGTGTCATGGTTTGCATTTTTCTAGAATGAAGCAACTCACTGTAGTTATACGTGTGAACTGGCCAGGCCATGGGCAACTATTCGGAGGAACATGCATAGTGGTGTCCGTGAAGGGCCGGCTCAATGCTCGTAGCTTTATAAGCCTCCTTTTGCAAGACAGCTTTAAAACCCCTGCCTAATTTTTCATGACCTTCTCATTGCTAAGCACTCGCAGTTCGGAATCGTTTGATATCTATCAGCATCATATTGCATCGATAGCAACAGTCGGCGCATTGCACCGTAGAGCGGACTTCGGAGAACATCACGTTGGATAGGCCGAATCATTGGAAGACTGTGATGGCATTTGTTAGATGCACATGAAAAGGACTCTATCAATTTCTATCTTTGTGTACTCAGCAGCCTGAATACGTTAAGTCAAAGCACCCACTTATGGGCACCCCCCCCTTTTGGGCACCCCAACGAAACATGGTCTCAAAACATCACCACCAACCACAATCAACTAATTAACTTCCTTCCACTGCCACAATAATACAATCATTATTCCCACTAGGTAATTCGACCCCTGCGAATCGATTGGGACTAGCTAGACAGTCGCCCGAATCCTCTTGAGCCCTCTGTATGTTCCAGATGCTCGCGAACTTAGTGTTTGGGTCTGTTTGTACAGTCTTATTTTTCCTGGGCCTCATGCGCTCGATATTTGCCTCGGGAACTCGAACTTGGTGCCGAGATGTGGCCAAGTGTTAGGCCTGCTCGCAGAAAGCCTTTTTCACCTTTCTGAATAGCAGTCGAGTGTTGTTGTCTAGACTGAGCTCTGTGGATAGCTTCAAGTGGTCGCATAGCTCGCTGGCCTTCCTAGGAGTTGACAAGTCAACAACAGACGTCGCTGGTGCCTAGTTAAGTGCTTTCCTAGCCTTTCCAGTCGTCTGCCCAGAATGTGCACCCTTTTTTGATGGTGTGACTTGGGTAGGTAGGACCATTGGATTAGTAAGTGGCTTGGCTATGTTAGGTGGCCATAGTCCAGTTACTTTCCATCCACTTCGTATATTTAACGACGTCAAACCAGCCAAACG
>JFFI01002030.1:0-25991 GCA_001563125.1 Colletotrichum salicis
CATTTTCTTCTCAGATACTAGTTTTGCGGACTGTCGCGATCCCGGGATGCTCATGGTAACAACTCGTACACGGGCAAAAAAACTAAGCGGCTGGCCGGGAATCTGTATGCCCGGCTCGTCAGCCCAAGTCTGAGGGAATCTGGACTTGCCTCGCCGCGTTCTAATATCAAACCTTTACCCTCTCGTCCTCGATATTATCCATGGTCACTTCTTGTAGGGGCGAGTCAAGCCTTCCTGGGTGGTGATCGGGGGGCAAAGCACAGGCTAGCGAACTATTTAAATGTTCTTCTCTCAGGCTCAATTTGTATGTGTCTATCTTGCTAACAGACGTGGGCCCTGGTCTTTGTATCCTCCCAGTGACGGTAGCTTCCATCTCCCAAGAGCTTAGCCGCTACGCGTAAGAGGAACGGGGAGAATCAGACCGTAGACAGCTCACCACTCCATTCCTCAACTCCCGGTAGTATAGTATTCACCACGGAAGCAACAGTCGGCAGTACTCAGCGGTACTAGAAACCGAAATTCGATGAGACCTAGGTCAGAAAGGTACGAACGTACGTCAACACGGTGTAAGCAGAGGCTACACGATGAAAGGTTTCAAGGTACATGCGGGCGGTGTGCCGCATTCGAAACCCGGCGGCTCCATGTCGGGGCTGGGTCACAACCTTGCCTTGGACTTGAAGCCAGTGGAACTTTATAGTTCTGAAGCATGCCAGTAATATGATGTCTGGCGATATAAAGAATGTGTGAAGGGCACCTCTGCGATGGAGGCGCAAGGATACAACTTCTCTACTGCACACTCACATGACTCTTACCGCCGTGCTATATCACCTCTGCGGATCCTTAAGACAGCGAGCGACCAGGCTTCTTCAAAGGGCATTATGCCATACTTGTTGGAAGTAGTTACGATGAATCAGTAGCTTGACGTCTTACCTTAAGCCAACCGTTGAAGCACAGGATCGCCAAGGTTCACCCGTTGTGTAAGTCGCGCTCAACGCCACGAAGCAGCGCTTGAAGCTTGTAGAAAGATATCGATTGGTTTTGACTCGTAGAGTCTAGAGTTACCAATGTACTCTCCTTCATTCCATCACAGTATATGGGCTGTCGAAAGTCGTCATAAATCTCTATAACCCTTCCACAGACAACTGCTAGCGAGAAGAGTCAGAAGCTCTTTATCTCCTCAAGCCAAGACATAATCATCATCTCATTTCCGGCTCATAATCCTTCAAAGTTTATACCGCAGGATAGCAACAACCTCCAGGTCGTGCGATTCCAGGACGTCTGATATAAATAGACAGGTCATGCGATGACTTCGCAGGAGTTTATACCGTAAAGTGAGGCTACCCAAAAGCCCAGTCACCCACAACAGACCCAACTTGGCCGTAATAGGCAGTTGATAAAATGTAAGCTCTCAAGTCGAAATGTCAACGAGCAGTAGGCGTGTGCCTTGGTGATAGACGGGTAGGTTGTCAAGAGACATACAACAGTCCTCGTCAGAACCCGGGCAACTGTCACAAGTCAGCGCAAACGAGCAAGCATCTCCTATTGGGCCAAAAAAACATCTCCCAAATTCAATATTGTAACCTCATTGAAAGCACCTCCTCACACTTTTCTAGATTTCCCTCAACCCATCAACCCTTTCCCGCATGGTCTGACGAACCCATCGAACCCGCCAAGACCTCAGGTCGTTTCTCCACAAAGAGTCCAAAAAGCTCTCAACCAAAGCTTCTTTCCCCCCATAATCATTTCTTAAAATAGACTCTTGTTCCTTTGCCGGACTAGGTAGGTGTTTATAAAGTCATCACCGCTTCCCTCTCAGCTCGCCGGCAGAAGATATTGATCAAGAAATTCGAAAGGAATCAACCCCCTGTCGTGCGAAATTCTGGTGCCTAGAGCCTAACGGCAAAAGAAGCAACCTAAACCCGCAAGCTAGTACAGTCCGTACCCGCTCCAAATTGGCTATTACACGTGCCCGCATGCAAGTAGGTACTCCGTAGGCTAAGGTAGTGAGTCTAAACTAGTCAGGGGCCGGCATTGGTTCATCCCATCTCACCAGGTTATGAAAATCGCCTTTTCAAAGTCACGACCTCACCAGGTGAGGGTGGTGTTACCAAGCATCTCACATCAGCCCCAAGTATTTGACCATGGCACGAAACGATGAACGTCCCGCACACCGGTGCAGCCTACGATCTCGGGGCTGCTGGGCAAAATCTACAGGCCGTATATGACTGGCTCCAGCACATTAGGCTACCGTGAAGCCGCCACCCCCTTGCGCCTGCGCCTGAACCCTTGCTGCAGATTGCGGTAACTGAACGGGTTTGGCGATTATTCAGATACATGCAGGAAAGAAATAAGAACTAACAAACAGCCCAGGGGTTGTGTTAGTGTGGCATTTTTGGGGCTGGATCATGGATGGATTGAGCTCTCCTGGGGGTAGTCTCAACTCTCAAGTCATTAAAAGACTAGACCATTTCCCCCAAGATGAAATAGTGACGAAAGAGAAAGAATCGTCACTCCATCACCGCCCTTCGAGGACATTTTTCCATCGTCTTCAAAAGGAACTAGCTCTCATCACCATCATGAAGCTGCTCTCCCTCCTGGCCCTCTTAGGCATTGGCGCCGCCCACCCGCACCAGCATCCCCACGATGCCGCCGCCGCCGTCCTGGACTCGAGACAACAAACATGTTCCGGCCCCGTAGAAAGCAACCCCTCCACCTGGTGGCGCGCCGCCATCGGACACAACGGCACGGCGCCGACGAGCACGGACTCGACGTACCAGTACTACCGGACGGCAGTCCAGTACGGCGCCGATAACACGGGTGTCCAGGACTCGTCTGACGCCTTTAACTTTGCCATTGAAGGTACCGTGTGCTTCGATATACCCTACAAGTCACTACGGTATGAAATCATGTGACTGACACAACGCACAACAGCATGGAGCCGCACAGGCAACACAGTAACAACCCGCCCAGCCTACATCTATGTCCCGCCCGGCCGGTACCGCATCAAGAAGCCGATCCAGATGCTCGTGACGACCTACCTCGTCGGCGACGCGCTCAACCCGCCCGTTCTCATCGCCGATCCGGCGCTGGGCAGCAGTCCCGTGATCAACGGCTACGATTCCCACCAAGGGGACGGGTCCGCTACCAAGAACTTTTACATGGCGGTGCGGAACTTGGTGATTGACACCACCGAGATTGGGACGGGCGTCACGGCCGTCGGTATCGATTGGAGCGTCTCGCAGGGGTGCTCGTTGACGAATGTGAAAGTGCGGATGCCGAATTTCTCGAGCCATGTTGGTGTGACTATGGCGCAGGGCGGCTCTGGCATCTTGATCAGCGATTGTGTAAGTCTTTTCATCTTTTATTTGTCAATAGCCTCCGGCAGCATGAGAAATGTTGAAGCCCGCTTTCGGGAACTGACAAGTACGCCCAGCAATTCGAAGGCGGCGCCATCGGCATCAAAGTCAACGGCCAACAATACCAATTCAAGAACCTCTCCTTCAACGGCTGCAACGTCGGTATCTCCGTCGACCACGTCTACGTCGCCGTCGTCCAGGGCGCCACGTTCGCCAACTGCAACTTTGGCATCGACATGGGCCGCAACACAGCGGGCGTCGTCTCCGTCGTCGATTCTAGAGTGGAATCCTCCTGCAACGCCGGCGTCAACAACCTCGTGACGGGCTACGGCCAAAACTCCCTCGTCCTCGATAACTTCCAGGTCGGCGCCGGCGGCACCACGGCGGCTGTGAAGTCCTCGAGCGATGGGTCAACACTGAGAAAAGACTCCGTACCGGCCGGGCAGACGTGGGTTATGGGGTACGTCAACTCGAATAATTTGCAACAGGGGACGGTGTACCCTATTGACCGGCCCGCTGCGCTGGTTTCCGGGGACAAGTACTTTACCGCGCCGCTGCCGCAGTATGAAAAGTATGCACTGGATCAGTTTGTGAGTTTGAAGGGCGATGCGCAGTACCCTGTGTACGGCGACAACAGCCATAATGACGGGCCGAACATCAATGCCATTTTGCAAAAGTACAAGGGGTGCAAGATCGTCTTTGTGCCGCAGGGTATCTACCGCACCGAGGAGACGATCTACGTGCCCCCAGGAACGCGGCTGGTCGGTGAGACGCTGAGCATCATCAACGGTAGGTCACATCTGGAACCTCTGGAGTCCCTCGAAATTGATGACTGACTGCAAATAGGCATTGGCTCAAAGTGGTGGAACCCTGACGACCCTCAGCCCATCCTCAAGATCGGCAACCCTGGCGAGACGGGCGTCGCCCAAATCACCGACATCACGGTAGAAGTAGCCGACGTCCTTCAGGGCGCGACTCTGGTACAGATCAACATGGCCGGCGCGCGGCCCGGCGACGTCGGCATCTGGAGTAGCGTCTTCCGCGTTGGCGGCACAAAGCACTCGCTCACCAACACAAACTGCGGTGGCGCGGACCCGGGCGCGTGCAAGGCCGCTTTTGCGCTCATGCACGTCACCTCCACGGCGAGCGCGTACCTCGAGAACGTCTGGGGCTGGGTGGCGGATCACTCGCTCGACGGTGGCGCCGCGCAGAATATTGCCGTCGGAAGAGGCGCGCTTATCGAGAGCACCAAGCCCACGTGGCTGGTGGGAACAAGCTTCGAGCACTGCGTCTTGTATCAGTATAACCTCCACAACGCGCAGAATGTGTACATCAGCCTGGAGCAGACGGAATCTGCGTATTGGCAGGGTGAGGGGACTCCCCAGCGAGCGCCCAGCCCGTGGACGTGAGTCAACCCCGTCTCCCACAACATCATATCGTTGGTCCAAGTAGTTGATACCCTGGATGGCTGACTCTTTTCTCACACAGCGTAAAACCAGCTTTCGGCGACCCGGATTTCAGCAACTGCGTGGCTCAGGGACAAGGCAACAACGACCGATGCTACCGGTCGTGGGGCCACTACATGACGGGCAGCTCCAAAGTGGTGATCCACGGCTCCGCGCTGTGGGTGTTCTTCAACAAGATGAACGACAACCAGTGGCAGAACGCGCAGTGTGAGAACACAGGCGGCAACTGCATGACCAACCAGGCCTACGCCGACGGCGCCAAGTCGACGTACTGGTTCGGCCTGAGCACCAAGAGCACTACCGCGCTGCTGTATGACAAGACGGGCGGCGTCATCTGGGAGGTGTTTGCAAGTGATAACACTGGCGGGTGGGGAGGTGTCCTTGCCGCGTATCTTCGAGACTCGGCAGCTTGAAAGCCTGGGGAAGGCTGTTTGGTGTCTTTTTGATATAATTGAGACTTCATGTATATACTCGGGCGGAGACGTATATCCTTAGTCCTGAATCTAAGGAAAGATGTCTAGAAGCAAAAGTTTCTTGTGTTTGTCGGAACTCAGGTGCGCCTATAGCGAATGTTGGAAAAAGCTACGACAAGCGTCAACATATAATAGCCACAACATGTCCATAACAAACTCGCCGTTTTGATCCTTGGGCACGACACATGCAATCTTGGCCGAACGCAGGTCAGACGACTTACTAGGTCTCTGCCGATCGTACGCTGTCCTGTACAGCTCGTGATCTTGGTTCAAGTAGACAAGCGGCGGCGGGAGCGCGACCAGACATCTGTAAAGAACAAATGCAATCGTTGTGTGAGTAATGTGTGTTACTTCTCTCTCTCCACCTCAATCGGTTTGTTTGTTCACCAAGGTCGACCTTAGAGTATAGTCCGACTCAGCCGGTAGACTCAGGGAACGATACGAACATGGCTGTGCAACTGACACATGGTGGATAAGATCTCGGACATATATGTTAGAGATGCATCATTGGGGCTTTCTGCTGCGCTATCATGGTATGTTCGGTGGCTAGCGTGGCTTCGAGTTGGACTTTCTGCCAAATATGGGTTGGCCAACGGATCTGCAGCGGGAGACGGCTCATGCTGAAGTTCAGACAGGGGCATGCATGTTGTGGCACCAATGGACGAAGGAGGCCTGTCTCGACACAGCAGCACCTTGATGGTATACTCGTATAAACAGGACTAAAAGCCGGGGTCGGACGAACTGCCAAACTCCCGAAACGTTGATCAACGCGTGCCGTGCGAGGTCTTTCAGCCTCTTTCGATGGAAGCTTCGAGCCGAGGTCCCCTTTTGTGCCTGGCTCTTGGTGCATGCCTGGCCTTTGTTATCATGCACACTGCATGACAGCCCGCCGGACTCGGACTCGTTCTCGTTGGTGCTGCCCAATTTGGAGCAGGGGTTTCTGGGGTGTTACCCCAATTTGACTTCCCTCGGCTGCTGTCAGATTGAAGAGGAAGTCAGAAAGCTTGGTATGAAAGCTGGGATCTGCAGCATCTGACTTCTCATCAACGAGAAAGGTTGCGATCAGAGATCGTGGCGAACCATCAGGGAAGCAGAGAATGAATTGAGTCCGAATGCGGAATGCGATTCGGGGGTTGTAGGGTCGTCTGAAGCTTGTTTCGGAGGAGAGAAGGAACCACAGAGTCGGGATGTCTTGCCTTATCTGCTGCGTCTGCGCTGTCTTGTTTCGTTCGGACCTTTGATTGACCTCGACCGACTCTTCTTTCCCTCGTGTTTCTCTTTGGTGCCTCGGTCTCTGCGAGACATGACGAACGCTAGCTGGAGCGCACTGAAGAACGGGGATGGTTCCCTGCGACGTGTGACTGGCGTGTAACCGGTAAGGGCGCTCAAGGCAGTCGTTGGCTAGGACCGGAACCAGATCAATGACAATGATAGGATCAGCGTCTCGATGGATCATTGTCACTTTCCAGCGTCGGTATCAGGTATGAAGACTTGGAGCATGCTGTGGCGTTGAGGTCGTGCAACACGGGTGTGGGCATCGCATGGTGAGAACGAAGGCAAGCAAGACTTCTGTGGCGCTGTGGCTGGGACACATTGGTCACCGTTCGTAATTCGGTATTGATGATGGGCATTCTAGAACCCAACTATCAAGGTCGATGATGAGTGATGAAGAACGAATGGCTGCGCTTGTGTCCCGTCATGGCAGCGCCTGTGCTAGGTTCGGTTGTGGCCGCCCGCCAAGTCCGTGAATCCCTCATGATAGGAAAGGTAACGTACGGATACCTCGAAGGTCGAAGTAACCGTAAGTGACGAAGCGAAGCATCCACGAGTCTCCGTTCGTGCTACCGCGGTGCGTTTCTCCAGCGGCCCAATGCGCCATTCGGCCCCCATGAAAATGGAACTGGCATAAAGCGTGCGGGAGTGGAAGATGAATTCCACAAAGGTAGAATATGTGCAGGGATGCTGATGCATTTGGCTGCACCTGGCTGGGGTTGACCGTCGGGTTCCTTCCATGGACATAGACCATGGAGAATGACCCACTCTTTCCTTTCTGGGGGATACCTTAAGGTAAGGTAAGGTACCTCCGTACTTCGTGCTTTTGGTAGGTGCTGAGGACACGCGTGGGCACATGACGCCCTGCCGTGTATGGTAAATCGCCGAGGTTCACATGCGACGACTGAGCGTCATTGCTGAGGTGCGCTTAGCAAAGTAGCTTCCATCACTCCGTCTCCGTTCCTCTCTGTTTCTTTGTTCCTCCGTCCGACGACCCCAACCTCCGACGCACGGCTTACCGTTGACACCTTTTTGTTCAGTACTTAAACTATCCCGAGTCCCTCCCCCACGTTTCGGTAATCTTTCGCGATCTATCACACCCAGCTGTCCATAATACACACCATTTCGACACCATTTAAACCAAGTATATCTATCCTATAATCACAATGGGTCTCACCAACGGTACGTTATCCTCCTATCAGGATGTCTCGGTTTCGGTCTCAATCGCACCCGGCGCTGACTCTGCTGCGATTCTACAGACAAGTTCCCCTCCTCCGCCGCTTTCGACGCCATCAACGATGCGCTCGGCTCCAGCGAGCCCGACCGTAAGGATGCCATCAAGCAGGGCAACGCCATCTTCGCCTTCACCCTGAAGAACTCTGCCGGCGAGACCGACAGCTGGCACATTGACCTCAAGGAGAAGGGCGTAGTCGCCAAGGGCACCGGCGAGAAGCCCACTGGTGTGTCAACACTCCTGCGAGCGCGGCGCGGCGTCGCGCTGCTCCCCCCAACGTTGAATTTTCGCTAACGTCGACACAAGTCACCCTGTCTCTGTCCGACGCCGACTTTGGCAACCTCGTCCAGGGCAAGGCCAACGCTCAGAAGCTCTTCATGTCCGGCAAGCTCAAGATCAAGGGCGACGTCATGAAGGCCACCAGGATGGAGCCCATCCTGAAGAAGGCCCAGTCCAAGGCCAAGTTGTAAATGTGTCGCAATGGATATTGCGTTGTCGGTAATACCCTGTACCATAACCTACCAGTCGGGCCAGCAAGTAGTGCTGGCCCTGGATGCGCGCCAAACGTAGCGTTGCCGTAGGAAATGAGACTATGATCAATCAATGAGCATCTTGACAGTCGTTCGTCGCAGTGAATTTGACCGGCTCTTCATTTGAGGAGTTGCAGGAAATGTTGTAGAGTTCACTTGTGTTTTTCGGTTCATGATGTTGTACACAACGGGAAAAAGCATGTGACAGCATGCAAGACCGGTTTCCGTACCGGGACACTCCAGCACCTGCAAATTCCTTCATTATGGGAGAGAGCGTTTATTTGCACCGGAGAAACTAGGTCAGCACGTTGTATAAGTGGCAGATTCATCCGACGCATGTCCGATACGCGTGCTCACGTAAAATAGAATAAATTGCTTCCGTGGCTTCGACCTCAGCGTTAACGGCGCTGAATCTCAGAGGGTGGAATTCCCGAGTATTGCCGCCCCGAGTCAGGAGGCCCATTTGGGGTCGGAGCACCGGCGCCGCCATCTTCACGTGCACTCTCCGGCCGTGGTCAGCCGGATCTAGCCACCGGTTGATTGGACACTGTGATCCGTACGGAGCTCAAGCTTGCCATGACCAGTCGATACTTTGTTACGGATATGCATACCCATAAAATGGATATTCTCGAAGCCACCTCGACTGGGTTCTAAATGGGCCACTCAAGCTACAGGATGTTGATACTTGTCAGCGACTCGTGAGCAAGGCCGCCGTCCGTTTTGGGTAACTGTGTTCCCCTGGTTTCAGTGTCGCAGTCGCACCAGCCAAACATATGGCTTTTGGTGCGCATGCAAAGGGGTCAGGAGTGCAGCCGACTTGAAGGTGTGTGTTGCACTTTTACTTTTGCACCTGTCTTATCTGCTTTGGTGATAATAGCGTGGGCTGACTCAGCAAACTCAAGAAAATGCCTGGACCAGCAGATGCTCCGTCGGATTTAGGTTCATTGAGAAGGTACCACCACTTGGCTCTGGGTAAGTACGGAGTACGTAGTGATCGAGGCTTCCGTTCGTTCGACTGGTTGAAAGCTGGAGGATCGTGACGCGGGACCTGAGGAAAGACCGGGTCTGGGGAACGCCCTAGGAAAAATTGCAAGCGCCGACCACCAACCAGATGCGCCCAGTCGCAGTCGCAGTCGCACCTGCCACTTCCTTTGCACTTAAGTCACCCGTAAAGTGCAGCCAATCGAGGGCGGTGACGCTGGCCTGAGGTTGGGTGACGGCAGAAAACGAGGCCCACTCTTTCCCGACCGTGCTCGCGCCCCCTGCACCGTGGCCTGGTTTTTTTCCCCAATAGCTGGCCCCGTCACCCGTCGCCCGGTCGAGCCACACCAAAAATCATCCAGCACCAAAATCTTCGTGTGGTTCTTGCAGCCAGACTACCACCAAAAGGCGTCTTTGATGCGCTGTTCAGCATCACCTTCTTGATCGCTGCGCCATCGCGTTTTGCTGCTGTCGACACTTCCACCTTTCTCGATTTTTTTTCTATCCAATCGCATCCACGCTTTAGCAGTTGCTTCTCGCTGTTGCGCCTGCTTTCCTTTCTTTGCCCGCCTGGCTTTGTCTGCGAATCCTGCGTGAATCGAGACGCGACTCTCCCTCCGAGACCGAGTCGACCGGCGCAAACTCCATCATCAACGACTAATTATAATCCCGAAATCGATTCTTTGGTCGTCGCGCATCACCATGGATCAAAGAAACAGCACCCCGCGCCCGCGCCCGTCGCTCAAGTTCGCGAACCGGAGCTACCAAGCTTCGCCTCTGAACCCGAACAAGCGGCTCGGCACCCCCAAGACTGCTCCATCGCAGAGAGTCCTGAACCGCGACCCCATGCCATCGAGCAACCTCAACACAAGCACCATCTCCACCGCGAGCAACCTCTTCCGCTCCTCTACCCTTAGCGCGAGCTCTAACACTACCCCCTTCGCTCCGAGCCTTCCTGCGAGCACCGCCAAGAAGGTCTTCGCGCCCGGCGCGACCCCGGCTTCTCAAAAGGTCTATCGAGAGAATATCGCACAGGCGACCCCTCGCGGCATGGCAGCCAAGTCGACGTCGGCCGATCTCTTCCAGATGCGCATCCCCTCCCCGCCTCCCGAGCTGTCTGGCGAAGTTCTCGCGCGAGATATCCCCCCTGAGCTCGAAGCAAAGGGTACAGTGTACGCCGATCAGTATCTCAGCCACCTGGTTCCGGCCGAGTACGATGACTTGCAGCGTCGTCAGCTGTTCTGCGTTCTCGATCTTCGCCGTCTGAAATATGCCGCCAACGAGATCTTCAACAAGAAGGATTGGAAGCTCAACATCATGAACTTTGCAAAGGAATTCGAAAAGAGCCGGAGCTTGATTATGCTCAGATATGGCCTGTACGAGTTCAAGAACGTCAAGCCTTCAGAGGAGGTTTTGAAGAAGTGGAGGACTGCACATGGATTGCCTGAGCCCGAGGAGGAAGCTGCCGATGCCAGCCCGTCCAGGCAGACTACCCGTTCCAAGCGCAAGGCTGAAGACCAACTGACCCCCAAGGACGCGGCCCTTTCGAGCGCTTCCCCCAACAAGAATAACAAGAGGCGTCTTGTGGACAGAGAGGAGGAAGAGCCGGCGACCCCGGCTACGGTCAAGAACAAGAGAAAGGCAACTGTCGAGGATGAGTCGGACGAGAACCAGCCCAGCAAGCTGCAGAAGTCTACCTCGACGCCCTCGGCTACCAAGAGCATGTTCGAAAAGATTGCCAACAACCAAGGCCCTTCTTCGACGCCCAAGGCTGCCCCCGCCCCTGCTCCCAAGGCCCCGGACGCCAAGCCCAGCAACCTCTTCGGAGCAGCACCCAAGGCCGGTAACAACGACCTCTCACGCTCCGTTTTCGAGAAACAGCTCAAGCCTGCCCAGGCATCCAACATCTTCGGTTACTTGTCTGATGCTAGTTCGGCAAAGAACAGCGGTGTGGAGGCCGATGCAGAGAGTGAGACCGACTCGGATGACGAGGCGGAACCCAGCGTTGCCGCTAGTGGTGGTGCCGAAACCCCGTTGGGTCAGCCGGCCTCCAACCTCTTTGGTGCTAAGAAGCCTATGTTCTCTGCTGGCGCCGCGACTGCTCCTTCTAGCACTTCATCCGACGCCCGGGAGACTACCCCTTCCGGAACTAAGAGTCTGTTCGACCGCGTGACTAAGGGCAACAATGGACAGCCTCTCCGCGCGGACTCGGCAGAGCCGGCGCCGGCTCCTGAGAAGCCAGCTTTCGCCCCGGCCAAGGAGCCTGCTCCGGTCCCGGTTAACGCTACCTGGAACCCCAACTCGCCGATCAAGTTCAATGCCAACCCTGCGCCTAGCAATGGACTCTTCGGTGCGTCCACAAACGGATCGAGCTCCATTTTCGGTGCTAAGCCTGCCGCTCCTGCTGCCTCTGCATCCAACTTGTTCGGCGCCCCGAAGCAAGACGAGAAGCCTAAGGCCGAGAAGCGGTCTGCTCCCGAGGAGGACAAGGGCGCGGAGTCCGATAAGGAAAACGACTCGCAGCGCCCTTCCAAGTCCCCCTTTGGCGGCTTCTCCGGTTTCCAATCGAAGCCGTTCGAGGCGCCTAAGAAGGACGAGGCAGCTCCTAAGCCGGCTGCCACGCCGACTTTCGCGTTCGGTGCTTCTGCTCCCAAGGCAGAAGAGCCCCAGCCCGCCGCCCCGGCTTCAAACCTATTTGGTTCTCAGGATAAGCCTGCGGGCTCTGTCATGCAGTCATCGACACTCTTTGGCGGCAGCAAGCCTCAGGAAACACCTGCCGCCGAACCGGCTAAGCCCCTCTTCGGTGCCAGCACATCGAGCACTTCGACTCCTTTCCAGTCGGACCCCCTTTTCGGTGCCAAGCCACCCGCGCCGAGCACCTCGAACCTCTTCGGTGCAAAGGCGACTGATGAGGGTTCCAAGGTCCCGCAGTTCGCTCCCATGCCCGCTGCGGCTCCTGCCTTCAGCTTTGGCGCCAGCAAGCCCACGGAATCCGCTGGGTCTCCCTTTGGTGGCAGCCCCATGAAGCAGGATGGGCCGCCAACGAAGAAACCGTTCAACGCTCCCGCTCCCTCCGCCCCGGCCGCACCATCCGGTGGCATGTTCAACTTTGGTGGACAGAGTGCAGCTCCAGCTAACCCCTTCGGCGGCGCTGCGCCTGCACCTCAGACAAACGGTGGCTCCAGCGGCCCTCCAAGCTTCGGCTCTGGAGGCGGTTCATCCTTCACCTTCAGCGCTGGTGGCGGTGGCGGCCAGAGCTTCAACAACCCCTTCGCATCTGCTAATGGCGGCGGCTCGGGCTCCGCTCCTGCGCCCTCGGCCGGTGGCATGTTCAACTTCGGTGGCGGTGGATCTTCCGCGCCCTCCAACATCTCTACACCGTTCCAATTTGGCGGTGGCTCGTCCGCGCCTGCGCCTGCGCCGGCAAGCAGCACCCCCTTCCAGTTTGGAGGCGGCGCTCCCGCTCAGCCTGCTGCCTCGACGCCCACCTTTGCTTTCGGTGCCTCTAATGGAGCTGCCAATGCTCAGGCACCTGCGTCTCAGAAACCGCTGTTTGGAGCGTCGACCCCAGCACCCACGAGCAGCCTCTTTGGTGCCAAGCCTGCCCAGCCTCCCTCTGGCGGCATGTTCGGTAACCTGCAGCCTCCAGCGGGAGCTTCTACCACTGGCACAAACTCGCCTTTCAACTTTGGCGGTGCCTCGAGTCTAGCTACGACTCCTGCCACTGGTACTCCCGAGCCGGCTGCGGAAGCCGATAAGGCCGCCGGTGGTGAAGGCGACGATGCTGACGGCAAGCCTCACGAGCAGCTCAAGCTTACTGAGGGTGGTCCTGGCGAGGAAGACGAGGAGATCCTCCACGACGTCCGAGCTAAGATTATGAAGTTCATTCCGGCCGGGTCCGAGGAAGACAAGGACAGCGGCGACGATCAGCTCAAGAACAAGAGCCCTTGGTCAACCAAGGGTGTCGGCCCGCTCCGTATTCTCAAGCACAAGAATACGGGCGCGGTTCGCATGCTGCTGCGCGCGGAGCCTCGCGGGCACGTTGTGCTCAACCGCACCGTTCTGCCTGCCGAGACGTACAAGGCGGACAAGAAGTACGTCAAGCTCACGACCTCGAACGAGACGGGCAGCGGTCTCGAGACCTGGATGGTGCAAGTCAAGACGGAGGATTTCGCCAAGGCGCTGGCAAGTGCTCTGGAGACCCACAAGTCTGCCAACAAATGAGGCAAATGATGGAAACGCAATGGAAAAAATGATTATGGAAGAATGCCATAGCATATGTTCTTGTTTTTTGTTAACCCTCCGTTATTTGGTCTGAGTTTTATACTAGACGGAGAGAAAGTGTGTGTCTTGTCAGTGTGTGACGGACAAAATGTGACGGAGCGTTGGGTGTTTCGCGTAGCGACACAAAAAGATAAGGTAAGGCATAGCATTGCTCTTTTGGCTCGGCGTTGGGATCATGTTTTTTGTTGTTTTTGGTACTTATTTTACCCTTCTTCACTCGTTTCCTCTCGAGGTTGCTGGTTGTGGTTGCTCTCCGTACCTCATTAGGAGGGCGGGTTGGTGAGGATTGAGAGAGAGGGGGGAAAGGGGGGGCTGAGAGGGGAAGACTGAGAGAGTGTGGAAGACTCGAATAAAAAGTACAGCTTGTAGAAGTTACATTGGGAGGAATAGGGGAATTGTAGTACATTATCAAAGGAAATTGTGTACCTGACTTGATGATTTGTCCACCTTGCTTGTTTGGTGTAATGGATGTGATGAATGTGCAGTGATTTGCAATGTGGGTTTAAATCTAATCCAGGGGACCAGCGGCGGTCTCCTGTCTGCGAGATTTCCCAGCTATTACGTCTGTAAGAAAGATTCAAGAGAGGGACATCACCGGTCAACTATATAATCCTCTTGCCTCTGGGGGATAATCATCTCTCTAAAGCTGCACTCTGCTCAGCTTCGCTGCGCGAGACTAGACTTGGACTCGGGCCTGTCTTGTATATGCTCCCCAGACGAGTCCAAGAAGGGACTCAGTCATTTCCTTTCTATATATAGCGGCTTTAGTGGCTCAAGCCCTATAACATGCTTCACACCAAAGCGTCGTATCTGGTGTGAGATATTCGACGCGGAATAGGGTACGAAAGCTGAGAACTTGTGATGAGACATGGTTTTAGTTTGTCGAGTGAGGCTTATCAGAGTAGGCGAAGTGAGATTTTCTCTTCGTATCCCTTGACTAGGGGTGTTGCCTGGCTGTAGACCTCGGGGCACTTCGTCACTCAATGGTTCTTCGCCACAGAGAGCATCACAAACGCGTAGCTGCCAGAGAGCCCGGTTGTAGATTATGCCTGATGTTTTTATACCAAGTGAAAGCCCCGCTTTGAGTTGCCTTTGTAACCAGCAACGAACGCCCTAGCCACGTCTCCAGAGTAAGTGAGCACCGCAAAGCTACCATATCTAACGTCATACCAGCCACAACAGTAAGGCTACTTGAGCAACACGAAACAGAGGCTAATTCAGTAATACATCCGTGGTGCTGCCATAACTCGAGCCTCTCACGCATGCCGCGTTGGTGGTGTTGTGAGCCGCTTGGGATGCTCCTTGAGGTCAGCGGTTATCTGGTGAGATTGAAAGTCCCATCTAAGGTACACCGAGTGAGCTCGTCTGGTCATTGAAAGGCAAAAAAAAAACCCCCCATGCAGACTTTTTTGAAATGCCCAAGCATCTAAAAGAGACAAAAAACCTGAAATTAAGACACACTCCAGGAAGCTTGCAATTTGGGATCATCATGAGAAGGGAGCCTAGGCAAAGCCGTAGAATTAAAACCCAAATTTCAGTTGCACTTACTTATATTCACTCATTTTACACAAGGAGCACAGCCAACATTGGAGGTATTGTCATTCATGGACAATCGAGGGTAACTAGTGTACAAAGGTGGTGGTTGGCCAGGTCTAACAGAGACCCAGGCAAAGCGGCACATGAAAGTTTGTCCGCGACAATGATCATCTCAAAAATCCCCCGCCTAGTCCTGTTTATGCATGTTTCCTCAAGACCCCGTCCCTGTTTCCATGATCCACGATTTCGTTGATGCAAATGCTAGACCCCAGTTCCTGATAATGCTATGCCGACAGACATGAAAATAAAAAAAAGGACTTCTGCCCTGTCACAGTCCTCAGGTTGTCATCCTTATCCCCCCCCCATCTCCGTTTCATGGGACAAATCCCGAGTTCGTGTTTCGCCTCTCCTATTCAGCGAGTATTACAACAAAAGAAAAACTGGGGGGGCCTGTCCCCCCAGATCCAGCCAAATATGACTGGCATGACATGATGAACCCGCAAGGCGTTTGCGGATTCAGTTGTCGTGCCTGAAAGTGCACTTCTCGCCTCTAGCGCACTTGCCCTGCTGCCAAAAGCTGCAAGGCTTGGTTCCGATGAGGGCACGATTGACAGGGCGATGAGGAGCCAGCGTGGCACCGCCAGGAGCGTTGCCCTTGCGGCCTTTGCCTTGCTTGCCACCCTTCCCTTCACGATCACGGCCGCGTTCCCTGTCCCGCTCGCGTCCACCGTGATGCTCGAACTCGTCTCTGCTGTTCTGATCGCTGTAGTCTACGAGCTGGCGCTGAAGGTGAGGAGGAGGCTTGTACGAGTTCGTATCGTGGTCAGGCGGAGACTGTGGAGCAGCTGGCGGAGGCGATGCTTGCTGTTGCTGAAGCTGCGCGAGCATCATCAGCTGCTGGTAACCAGTATCTGATGGGTTGAGGCCATATTGGTTGCCTTGTAACGCTGGCTGCTGTTGTTCCATTTGGGCAAGCATCGCTTGAAGCTGGAAGTCCTGTGTAGGCTGTGCCGCGGGGGCCGGAGCAGGTGCTGGTTGAGCTGGTTGCTGAGGTTGCCCGCCCTGTAGTATTGCCATGTACTGGGCGTACTGTTGCTGTTGCTGATAATAAGCTGCCCACTGCTGTTCTTGGGTTTCAGACGCGGCGGGCTGCTGAGTCTGAGCCTCGGGCTGGGGCGCGTTGCGAGCTGCATCCTCTGCCTCCTTCTTGGCTCTTGTCGTAACATCCTTCTGGTATCCGGCCCACCACTCCCTCGTTCTCTCCTGGTTGTTCGCCAGGTATGCTGGCGGACTAGTCGCCGGGTATGGCAGTCCTCGCAAAGTCTCGGCCGCCTCTTCGACCTGGTCGGCAGCTGCTTGAATGATTGGATCGGGATAATCGTAGCGTCGATGAGTTTGGGGGGCAGCCGAGTTGAAAGGGTTGGAGTCCCGCCAGTTCTGTACCTCGTCCGATGTCAGAATACTGTTGACTTTGTCGTCGAAAGGAATTGCCGGAACAGGCTGCATTTCCGCTGCGGGAGGAATGATTGGCTGCGCGTTCTCCTTGGGCGGTGTCATGTTGTACGGCTCGGGCTCGACGGCCGGGGCAATTGGCTTGAGGTTGCCCAGAATTGAGTTGAGCTTTGCACCAGGGTCGTCCTTGGCATCGAGACGCTTGCGAGCATAGTATTGTGCCGCTTCCCACCCGAACGTCTGTGTCTCCTTCCAGCGCTTGTGGATCTCGTCGTATTTCGGCTCACCCTGCGGCAGCTGATAGACTTTGCCCTCGGGATCGCTGACATGTGTCGCGGACTCGGGGGCAGGAGACTTTGGCGTAGGCGGAATGTCTGAAATATCCATGTAGGTAACCATTAGCTCCTTCTTCTCCCGCTCCTCTATGGCCTTCTGCTCTTCCGTATGGAAAGTCACGTTGCCACCACGAGTAACGTAAGACTTGTTGCGAATGTCTTCGGGGATTCCAGAAAGGTCGGCGAGAGCCGGCATGGTCCAAGGCTTCTCTGGCAACTCGTCCTCCTCGTCATCGTCCTCATTGTAATTACGCTGCTTGAGCATCATTCCCTCAGATCGGTCATCCGCCGCATCCTTGGTCATATTATCCTCGCCTTCAGCGACTTCTTTGGTGAAAATACGAATCTCCACCAGCTCTTCAGGGGGCTTGAAGCTGACACGTAGATGACGGCGGGCCTCTTTGCGAAGTCGCTTTGCCTTCTGTTCGGGTGTCTCCGAAATATCTTTCTTGCTCGAGTCCTTCGCCTGTGTTGAGGGGCCGTCAGGCTTAGGCGCGGTGATGGAGTCAAGTAGAGAAGCAATACTGGACAAAGAGGAGCCGCTGGAGACAGCAGCTTTGACAGCAGACACCCTCGACTCGGGCTTAACCGCGGACGCTGCTGGCCTCTTATCGACATCCATCGGCGTGGTCGTGTCGGGCCCGTCGGATTTCGAAGGCTCGCCCTTGGGAGCGTCTCTTGTCCCAACTGGCTTAGGTGCCCGAATTTTGCTGGCAAGAGTAGTCGCGGGTCGCTTTGCACCAGCACCGAACTTGGATAGCAGAGTTCCGCCTGTGGGCTTGGCACCGATTTTGTTGCCTAGCATGCCGCCAGTTGTTGACTCGACGGCTATCTTCTTGGTGACGCGAGAATCGGTGTCTTCATCACGGACTCTCTTGGCAGGAGAGCCATCAATAGGCTTGGCGGCCGGCTTGATGACTTTGCTGACAGGAGCGGCTGGCGTTGTCTTCTTGATGTCGACCCCATTGGCTGTTTCTGTGTCTTTCTTAATCCTCGACGCTATCGTACGGACCAATTCCTTAACCTCAGCATCGCCCTTGTCAGCAAGGCGCTTCCGCACGTTCTCAAAGTTGACAGCCTCCGTAACTTTCTTGAACATGCTGATGTTTGACATGAATCGAAGAAGGGCCTTGGGTAAAGGTCCGCTGAAATCCCCAGCTTTTATGGCGCCTATCAACATGTTGACCAGACTCAAGATACCCTTCTGATGGCCGCCAAAGTTCTCCAGCACGGCCTCATCGCCGTGCTTAGCTGCCGCTTCGCAAACTCGAGTGAAGGTCTCCTTCTTGACGTCGAGCTTTCTATTCCACTCTGAAATTTCCTTCTCAGGCTTCTTTTCCTTTGTCGCTTGGTCGAGTTCCTGCTTCAAACGGTTCGTTTCCGATCTCAGCTTGATGAAAAACTCGCCCAGAGACTGGACGGCACCAGCAATGAGCGCATTCGTTCTGGTCGCGGAAGGATCAATGTAGACAATGCCGAGGATGTCCCAAACAGCACCCTCAATAGGATCTGTGGGCCGCTTCTCAGGACGAATGGGTTTCTTGCGTTCTTCTTCCTCTTCCTTCCGAGCTTTTCTCTGGGCTTTGGATTTGGCGGCCTCGTCGGCCTTGAGCTGCTCCTGGAAGGCGAAGGGGTAGTCGGCGTACTTAGGTCGCCGAACGCCCAAGCTCGTCATCTCACGTTGATACTGCTCAATGAGGGGTCTTGCCTCCGTCTCGCGGTCATCCGGCTTTCCGACAAAGTTCGGGGATGGCCTGTAGTTTTCCATGAATCTCCCTTGAATCTCGCATGGAAGATCGGGGCGGAGTTCGGGCAAGATGCGTCTTCCATTGGGCGATGGCAAAGCGACCAGAGGCGCGAGTCGGTCGTAACTCTTGGGCGGGATCAACTTGGCTGAGCCAGTAGCAACAAGATACGAAGCTCCGGGGATGGGAGGGAATTGCTTCTTGGACGTGGCGTTACGTTTCTTGAATTGTGCCAGGAGAGACATTTCCTCCTCGGTACTAGAAGGCAAGACCAGTGTTTCTCCATCTTCTCCCCTCTTAACAGTCGCATCGCTAGGGGAGTCGGCTTGTTCAGGTTCAGGCTCCTTCTTGACAACACGCTTGCGCTTCTTCTGCGGCGCCGGCTCAGGTTGTAGTGCAGGGTCGATGATAGGCGTCCCAGGTTGAGAAGCTGGCGCTGCAGCGATGAGCTGGGGTTGTGATGGCTGCAACTGATGATGTTGTTGTTGACTGTGCTGCTGCTGCGGCTGTTGTGGCTGAAGTTGACGAGCTGGTGCTGGTGAAGGAACTGACTTGGCCTGATGTATGGGCTGTTGTTGCTGGGGTTGTGGGGATGGCTGAGGTGCCGAGTCCTGACCTGGCATCTGCCTTGCAGCAACGGGCTGAAAAGGCGATCTTGCTACAGGCTGAGCATAGGACATTTGCTGAGGGACAAACTTGCTCTGCTGATATTGCGACGGTTGGGTTTGTTGGAAAGATGGCGGAGGCGTCTGAGTGGAAAATCCCTGGCTGTTCTGTTGACGAGGCGGCTGCCCCTGAAAGGGATGAGGTGATTGAGAAAAGACTCTCTCAGGCTGAGCCTGATGTTGTTGAGGTGATGGAAGATAGCCCTGAGGGACGGGAGAGAAAGACTGAGGAACAGAGTCGAAGCGCTGCTGTAGCTGTGCCTGGGACTGGTGACCATGTTGAGGCATGAGTTGAGCCTCGGTATACTGGGGAACATTTCCGTTGAACAGCTGGTTGGCCTGGCCGTTGTACTGAAATTGTTGCTGTGTAAAGTCAGGCGTATGACCATGGTTGAGATTGTCGATGTTGGCGTTGTTGAAATCGGCTTTGCTTGGCTGGCCGTACAGGTCTTGGGGAAATTCACTTATACTAGCCAAAGTGTCTTCTGGACCAGCGTCTGTGTATGCAGTGTCAAGAGAGAATTGGCCATGGCCACCATGGAAATTGCCTTGGTTCAATGTTGAAATGCCGTTGTGGTCGTTGGCTACAGCAGCATGGCCTTGATGTGGTGAAGCATAGAGATTATTCTCGTTGGTGTTGCCTCCGCCCCGTGGGGTAAGTTGTGGGAAAGCATTTTGGTTAGGGATTTGATGCTGCCAATTTTGGGTGGCATCGAACTGGTTGGATCCATCAGGGAACGCATATGAGCCCGACCACATATTATTGTGACCTTGAGCAGAACCCGTCTGGCCATTTTGCTGCCAGTTCTGCATTATATCGGCCTCTCCCTCCGTTATGGAAGAAGACGCACTGAGAGACGATGAAGTTTGGGAAGTCCTCATGCAATCATTGGTGGAGAGAGCACTGCACAGCTGGAGCCAATTAGCATCTGTCCGATGGAGGTGCACTACTTTTGGCACGCGGTCTAGCTTGACCGTGCAGCAGGGTGATCAGACGAGTGAGACGCTGATTGGGGGCTGTCAGGGATGGAAGCGTTTGGGGTATGGTAAAAGAAACTCTTTCAAGAGGTGGGGTGGAGATAAGAGTTTGGTAAAAGTTAAGGTTCGTTGAGTGAGATGGAATATTCAAAGGTACTTCTCCCAGCAAAGATTGCTGTGGAGGAACATAAAGTGAAAAAGAGCGGGGTCGGAACGGCTAATTGCCGGCCGTAGGCTTGCAGCTTACCTTGATGTGGCAGCGGATGAGGGATGGAGTGCACTAGTCTGAATGCGTCGAGGCGGCAGGGATTGTGGTGTGGTGAATGCGCCGAAGACACAAGATTCTGATGGTAGGGGAATGATGGAGGGCGATCGTGTTGTCTCTTGCCTGGAGAGGACTGTAAAAGTTGGTTAGCAATCAGGAACGGCATGGGTATGGCAAAGCTGTGTGTATGGTTTGTGTATGGAGTGTTGATGTGAGATTGACTTGTAGAAGTGCGGAATTTTTTGCGACCACTTGGTCTGTAGTGAAATCCTTTGACGATTTGGTGCCCGTGGAAGGCGCAGTTGGAGACCCCCTGGAAGCGCGAGCGGTGGTGCTGGACTGGAGAAGAGGCCAACTTCTGAAGAGCACTTATAGAAGCTGGGAAGATCGCCCTTTTGCGAAGTTGAAGATGGAGGGCATTGAAGTGGTTGTTGACAATTCTCCCGGGTTGCGTGATGAATGTGTGATGACGTTTGATTGATATGCAGTGGAAAATTGGCTCCGCACCGGGAGATGATTGAATGACTTCAATGGCAGACGACCTTTTCTCAGTGTTTCTGTTTTCCAGCGTGGTTTGTCTGTCTCCTAGCCGACGGCGAGTGGTGAAGGCGAGCTGAGTTGAGGTGGACAGAAAGTGTTGGGTGGTCCCTTGTTTCCAGTGGGCTACATCCTGCCGACCGTTCGCTGTGGTGGAGGTCCAAGGCCCGAGACAGCGCACTTCGAAGTAGGGGAAGGTCAGATGCACTGCCCGTAGACCCGCCTCTCCACCCAATCCAGCTTCCCGTCTGTCTGCAACTTGCGCAGCAAGTCTTGAATGGCGAAGTCGAAATGAGTGAGATTGATGGGTGCGAAGATGAAGGTGTGGATGATGAAAGCCACGCTTCGCAACATCGACAAGTATCTCTGAGAGGACCCGAGTCGTCTGAATTGCCCGTTCTGCTTGCTCTTGGCCGTCATATACCCCTTTTGGCATGGGGATGTACCAACCGATGCCCGCCGCGCCGCGGAACAAGGCGTTCTGCTTTGCAAAACATTTTAAACGTGAGGTTTACTCGTGTCCTTGCCCACATTTCCACGCGCGTAGTGTATGCGTCTGCCCCTGATCTGTTCCGACTTTGCAACTTTATCGCTGCAGAAGTCCAGTGCGGGTTGAGTTCGAACGCCAAGGCTTCATCAAGAATTTTCACTCAAACAAACATTGCCATGTCTGCATCTCCATTGGGGAGTGGATGGTGACCGGATGATGTTGATGGAATTCGCGCTCATCATGATGGCGGTGTGTTGGACAGATGAGTGGTGATTTGGGGGGAAAGGGAGGGATTGGGAAGCGTGGGAAAGGGGACAAACGTGAGGTGGCTTGGGGGGGGAGAAGTGTATCATACCCTGCAATTCTTGCGTCTCTCTGTTCAGCGCAGGTTACTTTGCCTTGTGAAGAAGAGCTGGCTTCGCGACCTTTACGTGGTTCGCAGCGTGGATTGATGAAGGTCGCGCAAATTACAACATGACCGTCGGCTGCCCGAAGAGAAGAGCGAGCGAAGACTGTCACAGAAAAGAAGGGAACGAAATGGAGCGATCGCGGTAAGCCTAGGAGGCGACAATCAAACAGGCAAGTTAAATGCCTGATGCCGCCTTCAAAAGTTCCGGGAAATGAAAATCCAGAGTCGCTCAGAGTTGTCGCCAGAGGCCCTTCCGACGCGTCTTCCTGTCGATTATTTTCCGTGCGGTTGGCGATGACTTGTTGTGCTGATGGTGAAGGAGGAAGAAGCGGGATGAGTTGTCGTTGCGGAGGAGGAAAAGCTGGTCATTGTTTCGCAGTGGCCTGTCCAAAGGGAGGCGGGAAGGTCACTTTGTGGCCACACTTATTAGGCATGACTGTGAGGTGGGTCCGAGCCAGAAGGGGCCAACCGCCAACACTCTCCAGGTTGGAAGGGGCCACGGACGGACCTGACTTGCCTTGGCTGTGACTGGACAGGGCCCTCGTGCCTTCCCAGTTCCGCGCTGCACCACCTTTTTAGCCACAGGCCTCTGTCGGCACCTGCAACTCAGTTCCCTCCAGCCTAGTCTCGCTCCTGGCACTTGCCCTGGGCTCTCACCACCCATCGGATCACGGAGGCTCAGTAGTGCCGGCCCATGACATCGTGCAAGGCAGGTACCAAGGTATCCACTTCAGCACAAGCACAGGGCAGGTCAGCGGAATCATCCAGGAAATGTGGCTCGAAGTTGACGGCACTTTGAGGACACCGATGCTGGAGCAGTGTACGTACCTCTGCCTGTCGCAACAGCAAGACGTCAACCTCGATTGCACAACGCGACCACGGAGAACGATTGACTGAAAGGCGTAGCATATACGTTTGATTGCAATTTCCAGTTCTGAGTTTCATTTTGTATAACCCATCAACAAGCCTCCTGCGGTAGCAACAGCTCTCCCAAGCTAGCGAGAGCTGCAAAGCTCCCCCACCATCGTCATGGCAGCGAAGGGCCACTCACTGCGCGATCGCCAGATCTGTACGTCGCATAACCTGTTGCGCTCATGTTCTCTAAGGAGCACTGAAGCTAATAAAGCCTGAAGCCGCATTAAAGAAGCTCCTCAGCCTGAACGACTCCTACTCGGATAATGACACCGAAAACCCTCAAACCAACGGCGGCGCACTTGGTCCGACGGGCGCAATCATCACCTCGGATGGTGACCCCCTGTGGAAGGTCCTCGTTTTCGACGACCTCGGCCGCGATGTCATCAGTAGTGTTCTCCGGGTCAGCGATTTGCGAGGGCTGGGAATTACGATGCACATGTATGGCCGCCTGTCTCGAGAGCCCAGTATCCTACTGACGTGAATCTAGGCACATTGGAGCATCTAGACATGCTATTCCCGACGTACCGGTCATCTACCTCCTCGAACCTACGGCGCAGAACCTCCAACACATTACCGGCGATCTCCAAAGGGGCTTATACACTCCCGCATACCTGAACTTCTTATCCTCCATCCCTCGACCGCTGCTTGAAGACTTTGCGGAGCAGACGATAACCGCCGGCACATCGGACAACATTGCTAGACTCATGGACCAGTATCTGAACTTCATCGTTGCCGAGCCAGATCTTTTCAACCTGGGTATGCAACGAGATCACACATACTGGGCACTGAACAGCGCAACGACGAACGATGAGGAGCTGGACAGGGTGGTGGACCGGATTGTCAGCGGCCTCTTCAGCGTCATCGTCACCATGGGCGTCATTCCCATCATCCGGTGCCCCAAGGGCGCTGCCGCGGAAATGATCTCTGCCAAGCTTGACCGAAAGCTTCGCGATCACATTCTCAATTCCAAAGAAAACCTCTTCTCTTCAAGCGCCCGCCCGGCGTCGGCAGGAACGCCACAGTCACGACCTGTCCTTATCATTCTCGACCGAAACGTCGATTTAATACCCATGCTTTCCCACTCTTGGACCTACCAATCACTGGTCCACGATGTTTTGAATATGAAATTGAACCGAATCACGATAGAGACGCCCATAGACGAGAACAACCCTGCCAAGGGAAACACCAAGAAGGCCTACGACTTGACGGCCAGCGATTTCTTCTGGACCAAGAACGCGGCAGTGCCGTTCCCTCAAGTAGCCGAGGATATCGACGCCGAGTTGACAAGATATAAGGAGGACGCGGCGGCAGTCACCAAGAAGACGGGAGTGACAGACCTGGAGGACCTACAGAATGATACCAGCGCCAGCGCGCAACACTTGAAGGCGGCCATTACCCTCCTGCCAGAACTTCGCGAGCGCAAGGCTGTGCTTGACATGCACATGAACATCTTGGCAGCACTGTTGACCGGCATCAAAAACCGGCAACTCGACAACTTCTTCCAAGTCGAAGAGGGTGCCGCGAAGCAGACCAAGGCTCAAATACTAGAGCTTATCAAGGACAGTGCAAAGGGCGATGAGCCGGTTGACAAGCTAAGATTATTCGTCATCTGGTACCTGAGCACTGAACAAGACGTCAGCAGGACGGAGTGGGAAGGCTTCGAGAAAGCTCTCACAGAGTGCGGCGCAGACACGACCTCTCTCCCGTACATTCGACAGTAAGTTACCCCTGGCATGACAATCAACACCTGCTCTGCTCTTTATTACTGACCACCCGCGCTCGCAGAGTCCGCGCCACCACCAAGATGACCCAGCTCACCACAATCTCCAACCCCACGACAAACCAGGTCGGCTCCTCCGACATCTTTGGCCGCTTCTCCTCCATCTCCAACCGCCTCACGGACCGCTTGAAGGAAAGCGGCGTCCCCACCGGTCTCTCCTCCAACTTTGAATCCCTCATCGGTGGCATCAAGAACTTCCTCCCCGCCAACCGCGACCTGACAATCACCAAGATTGTCGAGTCCATCATGGACCCCTCCACCGCCGCCAGCTCCGCCATCGCAAAGACGGAAAACTACCTCTACTTTGATCCCCGCTCCGCCAACGCCCGCGGAACCATGCCCCCGCCCAGCGCCATCCGCGCTGGCGCCGGCGGCTCCTCCGCACCGGGTGGTCTTCCCGGCCAAGCCGGCGCAGGCACGGGCGCCAGCTTCGGCCAGCGTCGCCAAGGCTTCTCCGAGGCAGTCGTCTTCACCGTCGGCGGCGGCAGCATGGACGAGTACGGCAACCTGCAGGAGTGGGTCGAGCGGACGGGCGGCGACCGCGCGAGGAGGAGGGTGGTGTACGGCAGCACGGAGATTCTTAACGCCGACGAGTTTATTAAGCAGGAGCTCGAGAGGCTCGGTAAGGAGGTGGCCTCGTAGAGCGGCGGTCATTGTCACGGGGCGTGAAAAGCTCACATTATTGAAAGAGTTTGTGGTGGCCTTTGGCTTCTCATTTTCTTCGCCACGCTGCGGCTATATAAGGTTGAGGGTTTTAAAAAGCAGTAAATACGATTCCCAAATTGGTTCAACGATACACTCATCACCGGTGACTTTTATTGCTATGATCTGTGATGAAGTGAGAGAGTATGGGATGGATATATGAGTTTCCCTCGAGAGTTGCTACGGTAGACCAGCATAGGGGTTCTGTTTGAACTTTGAAAAGACCTTGCTAGCGAACCCAATAGTAGGGAACCCCTTCGTTGGCTCTGGAGGAGTCTGAATACCGGATCTGCTCAGCATGCCTCGGGGAGACTGTCGCGTAGATTCTCTTCGAAAAGGACTAACTACACCGTGGACTGATTCAAAACACTTCTCATCTCATTTCTGTAGACTGATGCACAAATACCTTGTTCCATTTCACACATGCAAGATCACGAAACCCGAACTTGTTGCACATTCTCATATCAAATGGGTGTTCTGTTTTGTTGTCTCATCATCATTTTCTTCAGAACTTGCCCTGATCTATACCAACCCGCCTCTAAACCACCCCCCCCTCCCGAGAATGCCCCCTTCCCTACCCCGCCGA